>JAQGBM010000445.1:0-13781 GCA_034698405.1 Symphylella vulgaris | reverse complement strand
AGAATAACACAGGCGTTTGCACAGTTCATTTCGGAACGGAGGGAGTACTTCGTATGTCGATATTATTGTCGAACTTATTCTGATCGAGTCAAACTTAGGCCCTAATTCATATGTTCTTTTAGACAGCTCTAAAGTCTGTAGACAATTAGTCTACAGACGGGCAATACTTTCGTAAGTTATCTTTAAAGACTATGGTCTAAAACAGACTTAAGAGAGGTCTAACGAGACTCCAACCATGTGTTCGTGACTATTCCGGCGACCAGTATGAACGCAGGCAGCAAATTTCCAAGACCATTGGCGCCGGAATTTACACAATAGGTCCTGTTCTTTCAATTCCATCAACTCTAGGATACGATAAATACTTACTGGGAGCTTTCCTAAAATCGTAAGGGGCGCCCCTAAGATTGACTCCTCTGACGTAACCCATCTGAACCAACATGTTTGCTATTGATGCAAAATAGACACCTAAAATATAAAGTAAGTTAAGTTATGTACATTTTAATTTTAACGCTAGCCTTTAACATCTTCCCACTGTTATTAAATTTTACCAAAGTACTTGTTGCTGGCGTCCAAATACTCTACGGTAGTACTGTTTCCGAAACCCGGAAATCGTAGCGTAACTCCGGGAGAATTGGTAGTCGTACGAGTTACATTGTCATACTCCATCCTAAAAAAACAAAGAGATTTTTTATATATATATTATAAGTTTATAAAAAAAAAGATAAATTTTATTATTAATTGCAATTTCGTTAGTTACTGCTTATCGTACAAAGAACCTTATTATTACACTGGCTGACGTAATAGCTGTTTTTAAAGAATGGAGAAAACATGTTTGAGGATTAAATAATGGATTAATACCGAATAATAATTCAAATATTGGAATAATTTTTGTCAAATTATTTGTTTAGTTCGATGTTATTTTAACCCCTGAGAAATCGGCATTAAATCTCTGTTACTAAGGTTATGTATTAAAAGTACAGACAATCAATAATTATTTTGTTCGATCAAAGAAGGTTGTCAGTAGTAATATAACAAAATTAGGCCTATATCAGCATGATTGTCTTACTCTTGTAGCTTTCAATATAACTAAATTATACTGCATGATTGTCTTACTCGCCGCATTTGCGGCGAGCGTCAGTAACAAAGGTTATAACTCGCTGATAATTAACGATCAAGTGAGATTGGAAATTCGCCTATACATATCAAACCTCACAAGAGTCACTCACACCTGATATTAAGATTCTTTTAATAGCATAAATACTCCCTGATGAACCACTGTCCGAGCGCTTTGGGGCCGGGAAGTCGACAGCCGGGAGATCGACAGGTCGCCTGAGCGACTTATGCACCCGTCAACCGGGAGATCGACTGCTAGGAAATCGACTGACCACGAGATCGACAAAAAACACAAGGTGCTACTTGTGTTTCTTGTCGATCTCATTTCAAGTCGATCTCCCGGTGGAAATATGAATAAAATAACTCACAACTGGGGCCGGGAAGTCGAACTCCCGTAGTCGACTTCCCGGCCCCAAACCGTCCGAGCTGACGGGGAGGGGGGTCAAAAACTTTTTTCCACAAATTTGATTCGCCTAAAACCTGGTACAATAATACAATTTTTAAACAGAATTCAATAGCCTATTACTTACAAGGGTACCAAAAAATTTTCTACTACGGTAGTATAAACCGACCGCAATCTATAACCGGTCCTAACTCGTACGTTAATAATATTACGAAATTATTCTTAACAAATCATGTCGCTAATTTATTTTGTTTTTTCGTCTCTTTAATTCTATCGCTTAAATTTCGAAATTAGATCAAAATATTGGCCAACTAATTATCTTTCTCCATTGTTATGAAAATGGAAAGATAAAAATCTAACCGGTTATGTTATCTAATTTTTTTTCCTTTTGTAATAATTGTTACGGTAAGTACTTCTTTTGTTATTATTAACTTGTTATTTTAATAATCTAATTCCGCATTATAAGTTAGTTAATAATTTTTCCCTAATTTTATAATTTTATTGTTTTCACAAAAACTTCCTAATTTTTCATTCTATAAATTTCTACAGATTTGAAGCAAAAATATCAACGAAAGAGGATTAATTCCTTCTTCCAATCCACTGTATCACTTCACAAGGAATTTTCTCAAAATTCTCACCAACCTCGACATAATTATGGGTTTGAACATAACGCTTGTTTGTTTGTAGAATTGATTTTTTTTTTTTATTGTGCAAAATTTAAATCAGTTACATGTATACAAGTTAATCAGTTGCTACAAAAGAACAATTTATCAGAAAAATTTTTTTAACGTCGCGTAAGCGACAACGAAGGTCATAATCCGACGACGGAGTGAGATTTGAAATTTATCTCACAGATGAGACAGGATTTACAGACCTGTATGAGGGTTCGTTAATGTGCAGAGTGCAAAGGGGATACCGTATATATATATCTACACAAGACCTCGGTTTAAACTCTCATCAGAAGGAGCCGCCACTTGAAGAATTTCACTCACTCGGAAATTCTTACCAGCCCCAACCGCGTGGTTTGAACCGCGGACCTTCCGGAGTTAGGCAAGCGCGCTAACCATTCTGGGGCAGGCCCGGAGTACGCTTATTCCCCATCATTTTTAAGGGATTCTATGAGCGGTATTCCGACTTCAAAGCAGGGTGACTTACCGGTAAGAGAAACTTGCATTAGTGTGAATAAGTAGGCTACAGTATTCCCATAATTCATGTGGAAATTAATGTTTCCCAATAATTGCTTGATTACGTCAATGAGTTTCTTTTCTCATTTGAACAGAGTTTCTGACTACGGACCTTTATATCATTAATATTATAATTACCGTATTCCATTAAGACAACCTAATCTTTTAACTTTATTATAATACCGGTACTGTTTAGTAGGCCCTATATTATCAAGCAAATGGTACTTTGTCCGTTTACTTTCACTAACTTCCTGAGCATTAGAGTTTCCATTTCGGACATTTTAGAGCAAAAATAGTTTTCGTGCGTAAAAGTCAACGTTTCTTATCAAATACTATGTCACAGAATAACGGATAAGGAAGAGAGTTTTCAGTCATAATAATTATCTTGCTTGCTTATTTATTAGGCCTATTTTATTATAGTACGTAGTAAAGAATAGTCTTGATTATACCGATAGTAAACAAGGATAGTAAAGCATAATCTTGATTCAAAGTGAAAAAAAAAATTTAGGGGAGCTGGCAGCGAAGTTGTTAGCTCGGATGGCTTAAAAGATTGAGACTTGGGGCTCGTTATTGGACACAAAAAAAAAACACCGGTGTTTGTAAAACCCCGAATGTCTGCAGAGGCCCAAAGCGTAATTTTTGCACCAAATATTTTTTTCGAGCGACAGGAGCTCAAAACAGACGAAATTTTTTGTTCAAACATAATTATTTCGTGCAAAAATTACGACATTCGGGGTCGTTTTACAAACACCGGTGTTTTTGGTGTCCAAAAACGAGCCCCAGGTTAAATAATAATTATCTCCTTCTTCATTTTAACCTGAACTGACCGTAAAAACCGGCTTATAAGCCGCGCCACAACTGTATTCTTTATTAAATCATTAGAGAATACTGTGGCCACGCACACTCGCATAAAAGCCGCAGGGTGAATTTTTGAGACTTGAATTTTGGAGAAAAACTGCAGGCAGCACAGTTTTTAGCAGTTCGCAATTTTTGTCGCAGTTTGCGACAAAAACTGCTATGTTTACTGTTTAGAAGTCCCAATGAATATACGGGCCGGTTTTTACTGACATAACTGTTCGCAGCCTACTGCCCCCACCTGTTATGTTAGTATACGTAATCAATCGACAAACAGCGAAAGGGTTACGAACCTTTCGGTATTTTCTTTCGACAAACCCATAATATAAAGTGTTTATTCGTAGTAACTAATATAATATAGTACACACATGTAAAGATACAAGTGCAATGCCAGAGAAAATGAATGCGTCACACACATGTGACCATGATGTGACTTGGACAAAAATGTAGGCTACCGTACCGACATACCTACATACAACTTTTACTGTACAACTGTAGATAAAATAACTTTATCTCGTGATAGGATAGGATAACGATCTTGAAAACATAATAATATCTACCTGTTATTCAAATTTTTATTTTTATACGGCGTTTAACAAAAGAGTAATTCGAGAACTATTTTTTCCATAAAAATAAACGCAATAATGAGTTACAGCAATGACTTAGAAAAGAATTTCATATGATCCAGATCTCATTTTAAATGCGTAAAAAAAAATTAAGTCCATGCTGATTGCTGATTTGCTGAATATACCCATAACGAAATGTGGATCATTTTCTGCGCGTGACCACACTTTTTACAAGCTATGGAATTTATTAATTTAATAAAAAATATATAGGCTACCTTAGGAAAGTTCAGTTATTCTTGTAGCCTACAGGGATCGGTAAATTGTCATATTTTCTAAAATGTATTTTAATATTTTTAAAATAATTTTTAAAGAAAAAGAAAGTCAAAAAATTGAATGCACACTCGCATTTATTTTTGGACTTTTTTGAGAATATGGCATTTACCGATCCCTGCGTAGCTGTAGCCCGTAGGGCCTACAAGAATAAATGAGCTTTCCTAAAGTATATTTTTAATTAAACTCCATAAATAGCTTGTAAAAAGTGTGCTTAGTGCTTATGCACAGAAAATGAACCAAATTTCGTTGTAGGTGTTCCGCTTGGACTTAACTGTGTTTATTATAACTTACAAAAACTGTAGGCCTATACTGTTACTGTAGGTACCGTAAAAAACCGGCATATTAGCCGCACTGGCGTATAAAGTAGCAGCAGGGTAACTTTTGGCATTGGAATTTTGAAATAAAACCGATAGGCCATAGGAATCCATTATAAACGCGACCTGGCGTATAAGCCGTAGGGTGAATTCAGGTGGCTTGAATTTTGAAGAAAAACTGCGGATATACACAGCATTTATACGCCGTTTTTTACGGTATCTTTGTTGTTTGCGTATTAAGTTATTTAACGTGTCTTTCCATCCTTAGATGCTACCGTAGCTATAACACGGAGAGGAACAATTTTGCAAGCGCGAAGCTGGGGTCTTTAACGTGCGGATAAATTGGATAAACACCACACGAGCACGGGTAGATGACCATAATGACCATTCATGAGCCCTTCTCTTTCCGTTGTATACGGATTACGGAACTCACCTCAAATTATCAACAAAACAGTCAACTATGAGTGGATAGAGGAGTTCCAGATTGAGCCATATGTCAAAGAAATCGTCCGTTTTCTTACTGCAAGTGTAGTGAACGACGCTCGGTTTGTCCAAAAGGGCTTGAACTTGACATCCTCCATCTCCTGGAACTGAATAATTTGACACAACTTATTGTTACTAAATTTTCTCAAGGTCAAGCTCGAAAAAAATATCGAGTTCGGAATTTTTAGTTTTTAAAAGCTTAGAACTGAATTAAAAAAAAAAAACTTGTATTCAACAAAAATTTTAATATTTTCTTCCAAAAATTAATTTTGAACCAGTTAGCCTACGATTTTTATTTCGCAATGTGTAAGCAATGAGAAATTTTAACGAGGTGAGAAAATGTACGGAGCTGAGTGCTAAGTTATAGCAGGTTATAGTGCTACTCTGTACAATTTATTTTTCGGACCCGGGTTCGATTCCTCGTTTGACCGAATTTTTTTTTTTTCTTTTCTTTTACTCTTCACCTTGGGGTGTTTTTACGAACATTTTCCGATTTTTTGGATTTTTCCTGAATTTTTTCTTGGGACATTTTGGGGGATTTTTGTTTAATTTTCCCTAATTTTGTAATTTCCAGATTTTATTTAAAGAGCAGATTTAATTAACGTAGCCTATTTAGATGCAAAGTATTACTTAACCTGAGATATTAACAGAGCACATTAATTTTTGAAGTTTTAAATTAACTCCAAAGGCAGCTACACTTTTTTATTTAGGCTAGGCCTATTTATTATTTTTTTCCTAGATATACAACTTTATTTTAAAATCAGATCATGCCACTAATATTATAGGATTTCCTGTAGCCAACATAATTTAAGCTGAATTGCAAGCTTACCTTTTGAATGATAATTTGATAATACTCACTATGTAGGCCTAGGCTACATAATACATTGATTCATGAATTTAATAATAAAACACTGACGCAACATTTACATATAATTAAAAATTATTCAATCATCTGTTTAGCCTACAGGAAGAGGGTAGGTGGCCTGATCTGACTATTTAAACTATAATTTAAATTAATCCCATGGAAGTTCCCTAGCTTGCTGAATTCAATCTAATATTAACCAGGGAGCTCATTCACTGAATCATGGGAGACTACTAAGACTGGGCAATATTAACTTTAATGTGATTAAATTAAAGATCATGAATGACATAAGACTTGCGGCCCACCTAAATGCAGTTTAAGTGGTCAACCCTTTTAAGTGTCCCTGCACTAAAAGGGGTTTGCCACTTATAAATGCAAGCTTAAACTGCATTTATAAGAGCCAGACTTGCTTGGCATTCATGTGTCACAAGACTTACACCAATTGATTTAAATTGGTCTATTAATTTTTTTTAGTAAAAAAATTATCAGAGGCTTTAATCATTTAATGTCAGGACCACTAGGTAGGCTAGGAATTAGCAATCGAAAACCATAATATGTCACAGGCCTACTTAGATTAAATTATAGCTGGGGAGGAACCATTTAAGCTTCTTGGTTTCGTGACATTGATTGCCATGATGTAAAAGCCTGGGAATGGTTTATAAATAAAATCAATGTCAAGTGTCAACAGCCACTATTATGGGCTCCAAAATGTTTCAATGCCAAGTATTCCGGTAGGCCTACAGCTACATGTCTGGGGCATTTAATAACATCAACTGACTACACTAGGCCTACCTGTAAATCTGTATTGTAATTGACCATTTTTTAGTTAAGAACCATAGGCTGATCCCTTTTGAAAAAATCCCCTTGTCCCTTTTATCTTGGCCCTGTGGTGGATGGATGGTAGCCTAATGGGAGAGAATGCAAGGGCTAAGGGGCCACCTTAGTCCTTGCATCCCCCCCCCTTAGCCCTTGCATTCTCTCTCAGTAGGCTACCATCCACCACAGGGCCAACTGCCAAGATAAATTTGACTTAGAACCTCAATAATGTCCTTGGCCTCATAGACTTGGTTTCTGCTCCGGTGTGATAGCCTACCCAATTATGCACCGTAGGCTACTGGTTTAAATGAATATTGGGAATGAAGACCAGTGAACTGATATCTAATGTAAATTAAGAATTGGCGGCACGGTATTGATTAGGCAAGGATTAGGATTTTTAAAATTCTGATTTGAGTTGAAAGCAATCACCCCCAAATTACTCCTGTGCCCTGTCCTATGACTCTTTTTATATGTCAGTTTGTAATTAAATGTGCTGTTATTGGCTAATCAGATTGATTACATGACACAATAGATAATTAATATGCTATGAATCATAAATAAATAGTAATTATAATTTCATTACCTACCTAAAATAATGGGATTTGGCTTCAAGGAGCCCTGAGATTTGCAGGTCACTGCTGAGATCAGTGATAAAACAATTAATAAAATACATCTAACTTTCACTTCCATCTTGTCATGCAGTCTTCAAGATTCTTTTAAACATCTTCTAATATCGAATGAATGAAATAATATTTCAGGAACAGTCTGTTTATATGCGATTTCTTATCAAAAAATGTTGTTCAATGTCACAATTTCGTACATTCATTTTTGCGCACCATCATTTTTTTCGCTACAGCGCTAAGTCGCTTAATGAAAGCGCTTCATAAATCTGCTTATCGAGCGTCTAATGATTGTTTTTTTCGACTGTGTCGCCATCTTGTGACGATTATTCCATCCACCATCAACGAAAATATTTCATAATTTGAAAATCATTTTGCATTTGAGATTTAGGCGATCACAACCTAATATTCTGTTGGTGAGATTCTAGGCTTTTAACTACTTAAATATCGGGAGCTTTTTTTCGAGCTTATTTCCATTAATTCTCATCGTAACGTAAAAATGGGCGACCGAAAGCAAGAACTCAAAATTGAACCCACCAAAGACATAGATGACAATCCGGCATCTGATGCCAAAAGCGTAGAAGATTTTTCTAATTACGTAAGTAATGTTATTTATTAAGTACCTTAGCATTATAGTGCAGTACCTATTCACGTAAATTTAGCTCCTAGTTCATTCATGAGAGGTCTACGATCGAATCCCGCTGAATGGTGGGCTACCGTCCATGCCAGCTTACTGTAGTAGCCCACCCCGGATTAATAGCCTAATTGTACCTAGGCTAAATTTGTGGAGTCAAGGCACGAGCTATTTAAATTTTAAACAGTACATTACCTACTACGATACCTTTATGTTATAGTTTTTTAGCAAACTGAATTAAGAAATAAGTTACACTGCTTTATTATATAAGTGATTATAAGCTATTTTGAGTGTCATACTCATAACTAGTCTACCCTAGAACAACAACCTAAGTTATGTTGTAGGCTACGGTACTCTGTCTCTATCCGTATGATCACAGTACACCGGTCGGCCCATCACATGGTAAACATATGCCTACTCTTGCAAACTGCCAGTTCTGTGATCATACGGATAGAATACTGTAGGCTACTATACAGCATAAAAAATGTGTAATTCTTAATTTCATACTCTTGTTATTCTTTAACAGGTAACAACAATCCTGCAGCAAATGCAAGACAAGTTCCAGGCCATGTCGGACCAGATTATTTCAAGGAATATCCTTTTTATTCATAAATTTCAGACTTGGTTTATAACCATATAACAGAATAGGGAACTTTTCAGTAAATTAATTATTTCCCATGAATTCCCCTCTAGCCTCAGTAGAGGCAGGTAGGCTACCAATATAATGTTAATTATGGAATATGGAGCCTATATTTCATCGTAATGCATTATTATTGTGGCGTGGGGGTATGGAGTGAGATGTGAGATTAATTGATTACTAATTTTGGTTGGCCCTGTAATGCACAAAAAATTATTAAACCAATTTTAAAATAATCGGAGTCTGTACAAGAAACAAATTGATAGAACCTACTTCTGATAGAACTTAATATTTTTGTGGGTTTTAATAATAGGCTAACAATCTGCCGAGAATCTTGTAAAATCAGATCATAGCCTAGCTGGGTGAATTTTGCTCGCTGATTGATATTACGGTAGGAATTAATTACAATCTTTTATATTACTTGAATCCTTAACATAGTGTTTACTAGATGAAATGGGAAGCAGGATAGACGAATTAGAGAAGAATATAGCTGATCTGATGATGCAGGCGGGAGTGGAGGATCTTGGAGCAGAGAAGTGAGTCATTCCTCCATAGAAAATTGAACATTTGCTACAAAAAAAATTGTCACATAATCAGTTTGCATCTAGCTTGTTCACCCAAATAATTCAGAAAACTTGGAACTTGGCCATGAGAAAAAAAAATCCTAGGTAATTTGGGGATGGTCAGTAAGAGTTTTTAGGCATGATCTTTAAAAAATGTAAAATTTGCTCCAAATTTTTTAAATTCGTTAATTTTGCCAGACTATTATTAAAATAATCATTCTTAATGCTGTTTCTATTATTAAATATTATTGTATTTATAATAATAATTAGAGATTTAAAAGTTTGTTAAATTAAACTGTGTTTAAAATGATGCACCTTACTCTTTAATATTTTGCTAAATTTTTTAACTATGATAAAATTTTACTTTTTATTGAAACCAAATGTGTCCTGAATATGGCCATAAGAATACAGTATGAGAATGTCAATAAAAATGTCGGGGATAGCATTATTTAACTTAGACCAAAATTTTGTAGTTTAAAACTAGCCTAAAATTTACATGTTTGGGGATTATTATTAGGGAAAATTATAATTTGCTATAATAATTTTTTAGATACTGTAATATGATTGTTGCATATTAAAGCTAATATAAGTTGTTAAAAAGATTAGGTTTAGACTTTTTAGGCTAGAAAATTAGACTGTTGTCTTGTAAATTCGCTGAAATTAAGACTTGGGACACATAAAATGGATGTGGGATATTTAGAATAAATAAATACAGTAGGCCTTTAAAGTTTACACAATTGACCAAAAAATTATCCTGCCTAAACTTAAAATACTCATCTTGGCATAGTTTGTTCAGGTCATATTTGCCCATAATTAATAATATTGTAATTTTACTGTAATGTGCTGTATTGTACCGTTACATGTACTTTGTATTTTTAAATCAGTTTTTTTCATAACTTTATACGAAAAAAAAGTAAAATCGAAGCCTATTCGCCAATTCTACAGCAGGCTAAAAAAATTCCTATTCTGATGTGATAGACATTTAATTAAAATACTACCTTCCTGAAATTGAATTAAAAATATTTCCAACATTTTCCAAAACCTCCATTCTTTTGTAAGTAATAATTTTAAAAACTTCAAATTTACTAATTTTTCCCCCTTCAATATTTCAAGCATATCCAGTTTTTTGCTTTTTATTAGACTTATATTTATTATCATTTTTTATTACTTTAAAATAGTTATTAATTGTACATTTATACGGCGATTAAAATAAATTTTAAAAATTAAATTTCTTTTGCCTGTGAATCAGTTTAATATATTTTTTTAAATTCAGCATTCAAAAATATTCTGGATAATTGATAATAATGTTAAAGAAAGGATCAAAACAATTTCCATCAATGTAAATAGCATGAAAACCACTAAACCAGTTACAGTACCTAATCCTAGCTGTGAAATTTACATTCTAAAGAACTCAAAAATACAAATTGGGCATTTTTGGAATTCAAAACCATTGTCGTAGAAATAGATGTATTTTTAAAAAATATTAAATTCTAAACTTTAAGGCAAACGATTTTCATGATTCTTACTTAATTGGAAAGGGATTTAATTCTTCTTTAACATTTTATCCAAAATTCATTATTAAATTCATATTTATTATTATCGAAAACATTATTACGGTATTTCTTCCCATTAAAATTAAAATTATTATGATTTGTCTTTCGTAGCAAGTTATTATAACGTTCTACCTTCATTTATTTTTTCCAGGAAGTTAAACAGTGCTGAGTGCTGTTTTACTCGTATAATAATAATAATATTGGCAAAGATATCATAGACTGTCCTGGGGTATGATCAATCAAAAAAGAAGATGTACATAAAAAGAGAGCCTAAAAATGGATTTTTTTTTTCGAGGGGAACTCTCCACCGATCGATAATAATTATACTGAAAGCCAAAAAGGGAAAACCGAACTGTTACGCAAAATTACTGGATGCCAAAAATATATATGTCTAAAAATATTGTTATTTTCCAAATTGAAGAGAGAGGGCGAGAATAATAATACCCTTTTTTCCTATAATTGCGTAAAATTTTTAATACTCAATAATAGCCTAGGCTACTTTTATTTTGCTACATTTTTAAACCAATTTTGTAATAACAAAATTATTGTAAAACTCATTTAATTCTTATTTACTGGCAGTATATAATTATGATATCCGTAATCCGTATTTGAAGTAATAAATTACGGGTAAATATGAAAAATGAAAAATCTTTTCCCGATTCCCGTATTATATAGTTTATCATTGATTCAGTAGCAAATTATCATGGCAATCAATATTGATATTAGTTATTTTGAAGTACAAAACTCGTACGGCTGACCCCAGTATGGGAAAATGATGAATATTTTTATTCTACGGGTATTCGATTATCCCCCACTTCCCCCTTTTCGGTGTAAAATATAGGCTACTCCTCAATCCATATTAATTTTATTCAAAGATTACGAAACCAAGATGCGAAATCTTTTTTCTTTTTGACGAACACGAAATTATTACAAACTAAAAGGATGCAGAATAATTATACGACAGGCGCGCAACTTCAAAGAATTGCCGACGATTCGTTCCCGGTCAATTCGTTCCAAAATCCCAACAACTCGTACCCGAATATTTCGTCCCCAGAACAATTATATGTCCCTAATGGGACGAATTGTTAGGGACGAGTCGTCCACTTTTTTTTATTTTTTTTACGTCGCGGTAAGCGGCAACAAAGGTCATAACCCGACGACGGAGTGAGATTTGAATTTTGCCTCAGGGACAGGATTTACAGATCTGTATGAGGGCATACTCCTGATGAGGGTTATTTAATCTTTAATGTGCAGAGTATACAAAGGGGATCGCTACACAAGACCTCGGTTTAAACTCTCATCAGAAGGAGCAGCCATCCACTTCAAGAATTTCACTCACCCGAAAATTCTTACCTGCCCCCAGCCGGGGTTTGAACCGCGGACCTTCCGAATTCAGAGACAATGGTACGTATTGCTCGGGGACCAATTATTGTTCGAGTACGAGTTGTTCGGATACGAAATCACTTCTAAACTCCCTGACTTTTCGCTTCCAAACACCCTGACTTTTCGTGACAAGACCCTAAACTCTCCCGAATTATTATTCTTTTACCTGACCACAACGAAAACCGGGAAATATCAACATATTTTTTTCGTGTACAGACAGTAATTAGCATAATAATTATTATTATAGCACTTAAAATCTCGTGTTAAAGATAAACTATAATAATCGCACATTTTTTTGATAAATTGCTGAAGCTCACTTTTCACAAACCCCCCCACACTCCCTCAATTATTAAAAACGTCAATGATAACACGGGGGGTGGGTGGCATTGGAAATATAAAGTTATGATAATAATAGCATGAGGCTTAATATGATTAAATTCTTCTTCTTTTCTGGACACGAAATAATAATTGGGTGAATCGGTTTGTCGTGTCACGCAATCCTTTGCTACGAAAATCAGGTTTTTACGTTAATATTTACGAGTTACTGTGGTGGGGAGAAAAATGAAAATCGAAGTCTAATTACATTAATTAGAATCGAGTCGAGTATAGTCGGTTATCATATGACAGGAGTCAGGAGACTATCTCATATTATCTTGGAATTAAAGCCGAAAGGGTACTTTATTTTCGTACTACGGGGTAATAATCCGTCTATCTATTCCATAACCTGACCCCGGGTTGTCAGACATTACGTTTCCATGTGCGCGCTCATTAGAATAAAGAAAACTCGGATTAGCGCGGATTACCGTTTTTGCGAAGGAAAAAAATTGGATATCTTCGTAACCCTTGAACGAAAATGGACATACGGTAATTATGATACAGCAAAATTTTTGTCTCGAAAAGATCTATTCGAAAATGTTAAAAAATATTATATGGTCGTCGCATTAAATTTAAAGATTTTTCAAAATTATTTAAATTTCGCGTTCGATTGATGCTTTCATCTCGAATAACTTTAAATTTAATGCGATGACCCCATATTTTTTTTACGTTTTCGATAGATCTTTCCAAGACAAAAATTTTGGTGTAAGTTATCATAGGCCTATTATGTCCATTTTCGTCCAAGGGTTACGAAGATATCTTTTTTTTTCCTTCTCAAAAACGCTAATCCGAGTTTGCTTAATTCGAATTAGCGCGCACATGGAAACGATCGAGGTGATGCAAACGTAGTGATAACCCGGGGTCCGGGTCATGTTATATGGGATAGTAGAAACAAATAATGACTATGATCGATGGATCGCATTCCGGGATTTCCGGCTTCCACTATTTTATTTTTATTATTGACTTTTTTCACGCTGCGCTGGCTATACTTATGATCAGTTCAAAGCAAGTTAAGGTAGAACCTTACTCAGGGTGAGAACCATAATGTTAAAGAATAGGAACTTTTTTATTATGAATTTAATATTCC
>JAQGBM010000444.1:0-13782 GCA_034698405.1 Symphylella vulgaris | reverse complement strand
ACCAATCCAATTAACGCAAGAATTCTGGTAGCTCAGTTCACCACCTGACATCGTACGATATGATGACGTCATCTTCTTCCCCTCTCTTCTTAAGATTGCGGGGGGAGAAAGAAGCTCTGAAACCAAAAAAACTCGTCTTGGGTAATCAAGCATGATTTAGGGGGAAAATATATAATTTTTCGTTCCCCTATGAAGTTGTTGGAAACCTAGGGCGATTCCCACTTGTTAACTCAAAACACACCCTTGCGAAGATTTATTTATAAAATGCCTAATTTTTCAGGGACAGGGTCAGGGACATTTCCATTATTTACGTTCAACATTCAGAACTTGTTAAATTATATATTAAAGTCGATAGTATTGCAATGACTACCAAAGGCGGCTGTGGTTAGTAAGAATATCTGCGTAAGTGAATTAATATTCTTTAAAGTGTCGGCTTTTTCGGATTGATCTAGTTAATGCTAGGTTGATAGGTTCCTCTATGTATGATCCAGAATTGCTTTTGCCCATTTAAATAAATCTTATGATATCAGGGGTGACAGTGGATGACGCCCTCTGGTCTAAATTAAAACATCAAGTCTCCATCGTTGGGTTGTGAGCTTGTGATACTGCCATCGCTAGTGGTGCGTGCAATTCTTAAAAGGGGCTATCTATCTCAGGAATAATCCCCTTACACTCTGCTCATTAAAGAACCCTTATATGTCAGGGGTGAGGGTCCCCTTTGTAATAATAATAGACAGGTTATGACTTTCATTGTCCTCACCACGACGTTAAAAATTCAAATCAACAAACAAACAAGTCATGAAACTTAGGCTATATGCAGGATATAGGCTATAATAGCATTAGATTATAGCCTATAATGCGGGATAAACATTTAAAAAAGAAATATTGTGTTTTGTTTCTAAAGACTGCAGGTTCGTATATCTTCCTTGATAAAGTTGCACTGCAGTCATAGTGTCTTGCTTGCACTTAGACATTTTTCCCCTAAAAAAAGACTCCTCCTCTAGCTAGTTTTTCAGAAGTGACATTTCACGCTGCCCATCGCAATGTATCAAAGCATTCTCTTGGGATACTCCCATGACATTGTTAGCTACTCAGTGCTTTTCTGATTCCCTCGCACGCTTTCTCTTTTTGCCGTGCCAAATAGCGTTGTTTTCTCGGATATTATTATACACTGTATTATATAACGGGTTGCAAATTAAAATTTTTATTGCATCTTTTCTATTCTACCGCTCTCCCGGATACAGCCTGCATGCAGGACAACATCAGGGCTATTATACACTAAAAATATATACGTCAAGTTGCCAAAATTTTTTCTTTTTTTGTAAATTGTTTTGGAAGCTGTGATTTAATTAGGTTTAATGTGTTGATTTCAAATGTCATTTTCATAATAAAATTGCATTTTATTACACATTAAGCTAAAGGTTTGCTGCATAGGATATGAAATCCACTGTCAATCCCCACAACCTGGGGGTTCCTAACTTCCTACATATTCGTAGCCTCCTATAGGTGAGTGAGAAGGCCACTATTGAAATCTGGGTTTGGGCCTTTAACGTATTTTAAATATCATGGATAGGATTTTAAAACGTAAAGCAAGAAAAGCACAGCTTTAAATATTGATCCCAATTTTTTTCTGGACCCTGTATCCATTATCCAGTTAGGCTATACGAATTCGAACCAATTACTCGTTAGAGAAACGTGTAATTAGAATTTAATAGGCTATAAACGGCTGTATACTATAGGGCATAGGCTAACACTGGTTTTTATTTATATTACTATTATTTTGTTCAAATAGGCATATACTGTAGCCTATTTCGTATACCGTATAATGATGCAATTAGAACACGTATATGCATACAAACTATACTACACATAACTGTTCATTAAACGTGACATGAAGGTAATCAGAGAGCTATAGATAACATCTAATAATTACAAAATTTATCATTTTCGTTACTTTATTCATGTCGCAGTAATATCATGCAGCTACATAAGCCATACTTCATGTTCCAGCTAGCCTATATAGTACTAAGACTATACATAAATTTAAGTAAACACCATGGGTATGAGCCTTTACTACCTTCCTTTTAACATGATAATATTAAATGATACCATCAAACATAAGTGCGAAAACAAAGAAATAATGTGAAGAGCCTGGGCCGTATAAGACAAAATTACGAAATTTATATGTGAAAACAGTAATATTTCGATTTGTCATCTTGCGCAGTTACAACCATCTGCAACCCCGTTTTTTTTTCTTTTTCCTTGAAACTCCTCCGGTAAAGAATGGGAAATTTATTGGTGTTACATGTATCGGGGAAGAGATAGATATTCGTGCAGCTCAAGTCATGATAAAAGAGTTTATAAACCCATCTCCCAAACATTTCCTTCTTCTTATGAATTTTTTATCGCGTTTAGAGCCCACCAATCTTTATCTAACCTTTTTGGACAAAGACAAAACGTATTCATTTACTGTCTTTCGGGGCAATTTGTGTTTTTTTTTTTTTTTACTTTATGAATGAACGGGAAAGAAAAATTGTTTCAATTACCATGTTTCATAGATTTCTTTTTTCTTCCCTTTCTATAACATTCCCATGCTCGTATGATAAAAGATAAATGTTTACAAATGCGAAGAGGAATTTTATTTCTAAGACGATTTTGTTGCTTGCTACAATAATGGAAAATTGCATATAAAAATTTACTACAGTTTTCAACCTCGTACGAGTATATAGAAAGACACAAAATGAGCGCAGTGGTATTGTGGTAACGCGCACCACAAGGTTACTGGAATGATCCAAATACCGGTCGAATTAGGAATATTTAGAATAAGAAAATTCCTGATGAAAGCGTCAGGATCCGGCCCTGTTTGCCTAATTAACTATCTGAATCGCGGTATACAGAGTGTAATTCTTTAAGTGGTAGCTCTTTCGGATGAGAGAACTTTAAACCTTTCTGCGTAGTTCCCCTTTGCTCTCTGTATATACATTAAAGAACCCCAATGTCAGATATGACGTCCCCCCTGACCATTACAGGCTTAAAAATCTCATTCTGCCGTAACTAGGGTTATGACCACTTCACCATGAAGTTTAAAAATCAAACAAGCCTTCATCCAAAGGCGTCGGTGTTTAGCTTCAATAATATTCGTTAAACGAAAACAATCTATACTGGATGTGGTTAAATAATTCCCCCTTATGACATCATAATACCATTTTCGGCTTCGCTTTTCTGCATTCCTTCTATGGCTCATGAATACATAAATATTTTCGACGGGCTTCTTAGGAACTAATAGAAAATACCGATTTTGGGCGAAAGTAAGATGACTAGATAATCAGACCTAATGGATATAGATTCACATATACTCGTAAAATTCCATTACACGTCTTAATGAGATGGCTTTGCTGCTGCTGCTCGCTTTTGGGTTTTGAATCGCGTTGAAATTGCTGATACGCTATATCCAAGTCGAGCATGCGCAATTTTTTTTCCTCCCGAAAAGTCATTTTTGAAGTTTTCTAATACCCAAGATTTCCGATTATTTCTACCGCCTTCTCAGCACTTTTTATCTTGTAATATGGACTATTCGAGCTAAAAATGAAAGGAAAAAAAAAAATTTGCAGTTTTGTTTATGCCAAAAATTTGTCTATCTTCATGCTAGGATCACATTACTTATGCCTTTTGGTGCTGCATGCAGTATTAAGAATGGTTATCTCTTCTCTCTTTGAAATTCGAAGAAGCCTCCTGCTGGTATAAATTTAGATTTAGATAAATGTTTTTGATTTTGCTTTGAATTATGTATTATTCTACTATTAGACACAATATATTTTTTATGCATTATGATTTATGCTTGTGATATTATAATTTGCATATGAAAATATAAAAGTTAAAGAAATTGTGGTTCCCAAGTGCTCGGGGTTAGTTAGAATACACATTGAATTCGGGGATTTTAGAAAAAAAATTCGAAAGAAAAGGAATGGGAGTCGTTAATTAGTTCAAGAAAAATTAGAGGACCCTGGTTCGAATTAGGGATTAAGACTGGAATTTTTTTTCGAATTTTGTTCCTGGTAAAATGCTGAAAAGAGTAGAAGTCTTATAAATGCTCATACACAAGCAGGGTTTGTACCGCGGACCGGATTCAGAGGCAAGCGCGCTAACCACTGAACCTGGCTTAAAAAGAGGTTAATAGGGGGAATACACCTGTGCTGTCAAATTTTGAAAGTATATTATGAATTATTAGGCTCATCCCATGGCTTCTTCGGCCTTAATAGCCAAATTAAACAAGATAACTACGCCAAGCAAAACCTTCAATAGATTGGTTACTATACCAGAAAGTAAGAAATAGCTAGGTAGGAAACATAGTTGGCAGATCACATAGATATCAGTGCCATACCGCATGGAGGAAAAAAAACTTGTTTTGAACTTGATTTTTTAAAATACATTTTTATGATTTTTTTTAGAATAATTAAAAACATTGCCTACTACATGAATAGCATATGATTTTAGATGTTGACAAATTTTAATCTCATTCCAAGCTTATAGTATGCAATAAAAACATATGTCATTCGCCACGAAGCATGTTTTCAACAAGCCTGCAGATAGGTATTAAAGAAATCCATGCTTTACTGATTTAGAATTATGACAGCAATTATATTATTAGCGCGATGTCATGAGGTTTTATGTTTTATTTTTTTTAATGTGTACTCTCGTACATATAACTTTTTTATAAAAATTATTTTTGGGACTCGCTTATTTTTACCGAGTGTGAAATATTCTTTTCTGTGCCAAAGTAACGGTGTCTTCTCCCCCATCCCCAACACCCGTTTTCAAGGTTTCCCTTATGTCCTATCTCAATTTCTTCCCCCTTGCTCTGTAACCAAAACAACATAGCCGTCATATAACACAGTACAGCAGTTGTTTGTAATTGGATAATTTGTTTGAAATCCGATGCCCGCAAATAAGAAGCCATGCCAGTGTTGCTATATACTTTGACAAAAAATACACTAGGCAGGAATCTAAATGTATAATTTATTTTCTTTATATGCATAACAAGAGTCTGTGAGGCATTTTAGAGGCATGTAAACATATTTATCCCATCCCAAGAATGTTATACTAAAGAGCCAAATGATGAGGCCTCTGTCTAACTTAATTTCCTAGTATTTTTATACTTTAAAGAATACGCTGTTATACACTTTCGCCCTTAATCTGTGTTTTGAATAATATGTTAAAATCAGATAAAAATAATCCTTTCTAGCGATATAAGAATGATGGATATCCTTAACCTTAATAAATTAAATTAAGAGGCCGGAGATACAATTTAACCCCAGGGTCAGCTAACTGGGGTTTATATAGGAAAAAATCTGGATATTTGGAAAGAAGGGCTTGAAAAATTCAGGACTTCAACACACAAAGACAATTAAAACATCTTAAAATTCACCTATAAATTTTGCATTTTAAAGCACTGTATCCACCTTGGAAAATTAAAGCCTGCAAGGTGCATACATTGTTTTTCTAATAGAAATATATTTTTTAAAGCTGTGAGCCCAATGTGCTCATGTTTATGAATCTATATATAGTAGGCTCGATCATTTTCATCTGCTTCGAATACTCTAGTTCCGGTATATTGGATTTGATAAGTGAAGCGGTATAGATATGCGCTATGGCCACCGTTTTTTAGCAGCATAGCTATCTAGAGAAAGGGAAAAAAAATCCTTGGGAGTCCATACTGTACAAGCACTACTGCACGAATAAAATAAAATTGCTAAATCATTCATGTATAAGTTGACTCGGTATTGACTACTGCCTGCCTGCCGTGGAAAAAATGCTTTGAGATCGGAGCAAAACTTGCATAATACTGGGATGTACATACCATTGCTATGCACACGCATATGCCTAGTTGCCTACTCTACCATATACAGTTGAAAGGATTTTGGACTTGTATGCATTTTACTTTAGTGCATATTTACATAAGGGTCGCATGCAATGATTTAGTATTAGGCGTACAATAATGGAACAGGCTTGATTGGGGGGTTGGGATGGTAGGGTGGTTCTGTTGGTATAACGTATTCACCTATTACTAACCCCAAGAAACTAGCATAGATTTTGTTTGTTAGTATGGGCTTGTAAGTTAATGGATGAGTGGAATATTCTTAAACGTTTCTTTTCTTCTTAAAATTAAAATACGGTATAGCTTAAAAAATCATAATGTAAAGTTGGATCTTTATACATTATAAGGCAACATTACATTATTTTATAATGTGCAAAAATCATTTTTAAGTGGTTGCGGCTCCTTCGGATGAGAGTTTAAGTTAAATAGAGCTGGTCTCTGTGTGTAATCCCCGGTTGCTATTTGCGCATTCTTTAAAGAACCCTTATAGCACAGGCCCGGCGCCAGGGGGCATTTTGGTTGTTAACCCCCCCCCCCAAATCAGGACATTTTTCATAAAAAAACACGATTCTTTTTAATCATTCTATCCCTTAAACCCCCCCGAAAATTTTTTCTGGCTGCGGGCCTGCGATATACTGTATTCTGTAGGGGCCCCGCTGATCATATAATGTAAATCTCACTCTGTCTTCGGACGAACAAACCCCCCTTTATATCCTCCACCCCAATAACCTACTGAAAATGTCCTTTATATATATGATACACTAACTATAAATTTATACCACTAACTTTTAGTAAACTGGGTGTGAAGCGTAGAAGTGCAGCATGATTGATGGAATTTTTTCTGACATTTCATATCATGATAGTATAGAAAAAAAGTTTTTCTTCGGTATTTGTTTTATTATTTATGAGAATATAAGAAAGTTATTTTTATTCTCCATTCTTCGCTACGCTCGATTACACAGTTCGCTTTTACGTTTTTTAATATTCCCCTCCTACCGTTTCTTTTTCGCTATAGCTCTAGCATCATGCAGGGCCTGAACACCATCACACCCAACACTTTTCCTTGCATATAGTATTATTTAATGTGAATGCGATAAGCGAAATGACAATCGGGGCTCGTAATATTATACATGCTGTAGTATACACACAACAGCACAAATTACATAAAGGCTCATATTCCTGCATGGCTCTATAACATAGAGAAAAAAAAAAAAAAGGACTCCGAAGCTCATTGGATAGAAATTACGACCTTTGGAAGATTTTTAGAGCTCATTTTTATTATATCTTATACGGTTCATATTTGTTGCATTACTGGCTGCATGGGGAATATGTGATATGTGTCGTACAGTATTATATTGATCACCCAGCAGCCACGGATGCTGAGCTTCAAGGCAAAAAAGTGCGCTAATATTTAAAAAATATATATTATAAATGAGCTAGCCTTTTTTATTGTTGCAAATAATTCTTTTTATATGTGGTAGTAAAAAATATATGAATGTTTAGCGTAACTATAGGGTGATCTGATTTCAAAATTAAATTAAATACTCTCCGTTTAACTTTTAGAACAA
This sequence comes from Symphylella vulgaris, assembly GCA_034698405.1. Lineage (NCBI taxonomy): Eukaryota > Metazoa > Arthropoda > Symphyla > Scolopendrellidae > Symphylella > Symphylella vulgaris. The sequence continues at coordinate 6,339 of JAQGBM010000444.1, read as the reverse complement.
AGCTCAGTATACGGTAACTATTATATGTTATCAGTTTACTGTTGCCTCACTACAACTAAGTTATTCCTAATCATTTTATGCAAATAAACTTGAAACTGTTAGTTAAAAGAATAGATAATTTTATGTTTTTGGCCTTGACCAGAGCAAGTGAATAGGTGGTTTGCGCGTTTGCCTCCAAACTCACTGAGGCTGGTAAAAATTTCTAGGTAGACTATGTTTGTAGATATAACACTATACCCATTAAGTACCCAGCAGTTGTTCTCTGCATCTATAGGCTAATTAAAGAATTATATAAATATAGGCTAGCAGGGATAAAGTCCCCCTGGTCATACAGGATAAATTCATGAATCTTACTCCTTTGGCGAGGCCATTTAGGTGAGGCTGGTATGGATTTTAATGTTACGTGTGCAATTCCTAAAAAGTAGTCGTTCTTTCCGATGAGAGCTAAAACCGATTCATACCCATATTGCGTCTGCCATATGTTTATATGAGGGGTAAACGGCAATAGTCCCGCATCAATGCTAAATTCAAATTTCACTCCGTGGGCAGGTTATGTCGATGTCGACATGATTCTTGTAAAAAATCATATATAGGACCTATACCAACAAGTTACAAAAAAAAAAAAAGAAAGAATCGTGCAATTTAAAACAAACTATGATACATTTTCTGTGTTAAATTCTTATGGAATTTTATATGCATTAATAAAGTAAATGCTTTTCTTAATAGGCTAAACTCATTAGCACGCACTGAATCCCGTTCTATTTTTTATTTTAATCACTATGTACACTGGCAGCAGCAAGCAACGAAAAACTAAATTAACCCTTTTCAGCACTGTGTTTTCCTTCATTGTGTTGGTGTTTATAAATTAACTAGTCTTTTTTTCTTGGAAAAATAATACTAAAATGAATAATTTAAAAAGACGGAGTCATTGGAGCAAGCAGCTCAGCACAATATCGGCTTTATTCCGCGCAATAAATAATAGCCCATAATAAACACAGGGTATAATAGTAGCAGGTCTCCCCACCCCTTTCATTAAAATACAGACTAATATAGAAAACGGTTAAATGTATATATCATACAGGGTTCTTGTGAGGTATTTCCCATAAAATGTGCGAAGATCGTAAAAACTTTAACGTATATAAAACGCCCGTTTTTAAGTGTTTACTCGCAGCGCTAACATTGGCAAGTTGAATATTATATTAGAAAATATAATTTTACCTTCATTTTTAATGTTAATTTTTGTGAAAAACAATAAAAAATGGCGCATTTTTAATGTTATTTCGTTTGTAGCAATGAAAAATGTATTGTAGGCCCTCCAAATGGGTACAAATAAAGGGTACCGTCCTATCTCACCCACCGTCTCATGTCTCCCACCTGGGTAAATTGGACGACTGCTACTGGATGATTTACATGATGTAAGAATTTTCCCCATTGTCCAATTTTACCCGAAGTGGGAGATTTGGAAAGTGGATGAGATGGGACGCTGGGACACAATCCAAATAAAGTATATATAGGTCTACTGTTTGTAAAAATGGAGCCATTGTGGCTTGGAGGTTGTGCGCATGACTCTAAACCTAACGTATGCGGTTTAAATGTCAGTTTTGGGTAGAATAAGGGAGATATGAAGATTAGGCATTATGATCCAAAGTTTCATTTTAAAATATGGAAACTTAAAATGTCAGAATTTTACAATTAAAATAAAAATTTATCTCGATCATAAAAAAATTACCCCTCTCCCTCAAGCTTCAAGAGTTTCCGTTTTAAAATAAAAAAAAAAATCCTCCTTTTTTGCAAGACTGCAGCAGCGTTAATAAAAATTTGAAATGCAAATGACCCCATATAGATACATATTCAGCAGTTAGATAACGCATTTCTTTTCTATCCTTTAATTGTTGCTCCGATAAAAATCAGATGCATGAGTATACGAGATATTTGCCCATCACTTTTTTTTTCTTCTAGCAACTCGATTAACATAATGCTTTATGATTGACGGCTCTGTGTTGGTTGCCTCTTTTGATAGAGTTGGACAAAACGCCTCGTTAAAGAGCTGAGCGTCTCCCGGAGCCCCTTCGATTTTGACACTCGGGTTCGAGATCCATTTCGTAATGATGCAAAAACATTTTCGCGTGATGCCCTTCGTATTGTGCTGTGTTTCATCTATTCCCCCCACCTCGTTTCCCCCTCTCCCTTACAATGAAGCCCTCATGATGCTGTGGTTTTTAGTTTGAGGAACAGAAGGGGGAGAAAGCGTTGGCACAGTTGCCAAGGGGCAGTGGAATCTTCCATTGATTCGACTGCCCTTGTATTACTCGTGTAACAGTAATTAATTTTGTTTTTTACTTGGACCGATACAACAGTGATTAATTTCATTTTTTATACTCTCCTGTGCTGAGAAGATGCTGTAGGAATGTTTCGGGGGAAGCTTTGGTATGAGAATTAACTTTTCTCTAAAAGAATAAAACCTTTCTTCAATGAAGGTTTCTGTTTAGAGATGTCTTTGGTCATAGAAACCATCAGGGGATTGAGGAAATGTTGGCTCAGTTATCCACATTACATTAGGGATTGGACTGGTGAAGTACCCTTGGTTGAGAGAAAACTAAATCCTAGTCCTCACAGAGCGCGTTATTGTTCCCAGCGTAGCTATCGTGAACACGTGACCTGATTCTGACCAATTGCAGGTCTAATTTTTTTTACAATAGTGCTATAATCTGTGGCTACGCTTGATAATATTACGCGCTCTGTAAGGACTAGGCTTAACTTAAATTTCAGCGATATAATCCATCATCAGCTATCAGTTACGTTTATCACTAATCAGATACCGTAATAATCTAGAACACAAAGTTTTATGAAAAATGCCTGGCTACTTCTCAAAAGTATGATATTTTTTAAAATAAATCTTTGCATTAAAACCTCAAGTCAAGCAGCATAACCAACTCCTATAGATTAAAGTACCTTTCCACCAGTCTCCTAAACAGTGATGGGAATAACCATTGCATGGGAAAGGACCAAAATAACCCTGGCTTTGGGGTCTAGGGAAGGGTGTATGAGATAAAAGGTAACGTTTGCAAATGAAGCTGCCTTTATGGATACTGTTTTGCCATTCAGAGATAAAAATTGTTATTTATGAATAAAGCATTGGTATTATAATCATCTGGGTAGGGTTTTTTTTTTTTCATATTACCCTTTTCCCTATAATGCATCTGCAGAGCTTATTCATAAAAAAATTTACTTTTTTCATATTCCCTTTTTTAATATTGTATACAGGCACACGCCAGACGGCTTTTATTATAAAGGACCCTTCTGTATTGTAATAATATCGGCGTCTGCAGCACCAGGTGATGTAGTTTTAAGTTTGCTCAGCAGCTACTACTCGAATGAGGGGGTGTAATTTCCCGCCTTTTTTGGTTTTAAAAGCTAACGAACTAAATAGACCTACTTAGGAAAAAAATTACCATATTTACCAAAAAGGACTGGAACACTAAAAAATTATTGTTTCTTCCCACGACTAGCTGAATGACATTTTCAAAGTTGCCAGAATTTTTGTAAGTTTTTCCAGCGGGTTATTTTTAGGAGCGAAATTTAAATATTATATATTAGAGCCTGTAATAAATATATGTACCCGTATAGGGCCTTCAACCCTGGACAAATTAAAAGCTTCTTTAATGTGCGGACGAGGGTCCATAATCCAAAAGATACGCATGCACCACTTTAATAAATTTAATTATACTCTAAAAATTTTACTTGCTTAAGCCGAAGCGTCAAGAGCAAAGTGCCCATACATCATTTAACATCGGAGTATAATTTTATAGTGAAAAGTACCTTTAATAACTACAGTATAGGCTAGGTTGATAGGCTGAGTTTAAAATTTAAGTTTATAATGTACTGCCTAACGATTTTGTACCGATTAAAGAACTTTGAACTACATTACTATAAGGGACTGCTCCATATAGCCTAATTCAGCCAAATTAACCTTAAATTTTTGTTGGCAGCGTAGAACATATTGTGTAACTTAAGCGTCATTGTGTTGTCCCATTTTGGTGGAATGCTACCTAGCTTGTAGAAACCAATTTGAGTAAAAAGAAATTGAAGGAAAGCGTATACGAGTAATGTTATACGTATATTTTGCATAATTTATTAGCCTAGTTCATATATTATGAAATCTTTTTGAAGCGTGGTGCTGTATACGTTGCTGAAACCACCATGCTGCTTTTATACTATTTTCTCTGGCATTATGAAGCCCTCTGCAAAACAACGACTGTTTTGAGATATTATTTTATACATTATGTATACCAGCATACATAACAGTAAACTGCATTTTGCATCGTGTATTCTTATGCTAAAAAGCGTACCGGTATATATAATATAATGGCGAAAGGCCTATAATAGTACTGTGTGTGTTGCAGAGCTGAGTTTTGTAATAAATAATGTATTCGGAAATTTAGAATTAATATCACAATTCATTAGCTTCGTATTTTATGTGTGCTGGATCGATATTAGCTTTATATTTTTTTTTTATATATACTCATCTTGCGACACCCAGCAATTTATCACTGTTTTCAGCTCGGTTTTCGCGTCAAAAAATGGAGGAAAATTAACATGTCGTTTACTGTATTATGTGGGGGGAAAAAAGAAAAAAACAAAAGAGACACTGTTTACCTTACGCTGCTGAAATAGGATAGTAAAAAGGCGCACTTTGGAGGCTGGATAATAAGCTTTCTCAAGTCGCTGCGCTCTCAAGGAAAAAAAAATATCCTGAAAGAAGAAAAGTTTTAAATGAATTTCTTCAATTTCCAAGCTCCATCTCAGTTGGAAAGCCAGAAAAATAAGTGGAGAGGGGGAATTCAGAATGAATTATTTTGTTTTTTTGTTTGCGAAATTGGAGTAGAAGATATAGACTAACTTTCTCTCAAAGTTTACTATTTAATTCTGAGAATGGGATGGATGGAGCATTAGGCTATTGTTTTTAAGTAATTCGTTATACTGTTACCTACTGGGTTGGAAACTAAAATACTTTGTAGACTTGAATAACTTACATAGTTTGTGCAGCCCTGTGTACTTTGTGTAGCATATAAATGTTAGCTTGTAAAATCTAAAATTTATACATTTTTGATAATACATAAATTATGTAGATGATGTAGATCTACATAATTTTATTCTGTATCTATACAGAATAAAATCTAAAATGTAGCTTATATAAAATCTAAAATTTATACATTTTAGATAATACATTATGTAGATTGCAGATACAGAGTAAAATCTAAAATATAGCTTGTAAAATCTAAAAATGTAGCTTGTAAAATCTTATAATGTAGCTTGTAAAATCTAAAATGGAGATCGTAAAATCTTAAAATCCAGCTTGTAAAATCTTAAAATCCAGCTTGTAAAACGTAGCAATTAGTAAACTCTTAAAATGTAACTAGCAATTAGTAAAATCTAAAATGTAGGCTAGTAGCTTGTAAAATGTTAATAATCATGTAGGCCCTATTTTAATATAAAGTAGCCTAAACTAAAATGTTTTAATCCAAAATTTACTAAAATGGAGCATGTAAAATTTAAAATGTATAAAATCTAACATTTTACAAGCAACGTTTTGAGGGTTGCTCAACTTATCCTGTCTAATACGAGTATGTTGTGTTCCATAATGCATCTTTTAAATGAATTTGTATATAAGACTGTCTCCTGAGCTTGATTTTCATTGAAACCTATAATTTCACTTCTAACGGAACCATAGGCGAAATGGTCTATAATTCAGTTCCCCAATTATGTCTTTTTTGGAAAAGGAAGGAAAAATTCAATATAGTATTCACATTCCCGATAGAATAATGAGACATCATCAGGCATTATACGTACATTCATACCGAGTTATTGATTTGGAGGGGGGACTTGGCGCATACGATCATAATATGGAGACAACGCAACCGCAAGGAGCAATGCTTTAAAGAAGAAAAAATATTATATTATAGTTGAGGTCTACAGGGTTCGAGTATAACTGTATATCGATCGAGTTGAGGTATGAAAAATTAACCTAGTTTAGGGGTTTCTAAACCTTGATGGGCCCCTTGTAAAGTCTGAGACCCCTCTTAGAATAATTACGGTACAATTAATTTTTCTAAGGATAAAAAATGCAATGGTTTTGCCGTAGCAGTTACTGAGTAGTCAGTTGGATGGAAAGAGAGGTAGAGGACGGCCCCGTAGAAGATGGGAGGACGCTGTAGGAAATGATCTAGACATTAAGGGTGATCTATCTTGGGATGAAGCTAGTAAATTGGCAAGTGATAGGGGGAAATGGAGAAAGTTTGTGCGAAGCGGAGATACAGTTGAACGCTGCAAAGCAAAATT
>JAQGBM010000443.1:0-13794 GCA_034698405.1 Symphylella vulgaris | reverse complement strand
GAGAATATCGTCACGTGACCTAGGTGAAAAATTATCAGTGTAATTTTGAACATGCATGATTATCGAGGATATTCTCAGTGATATTTATATAACAAATGAAGCGTCAACGTTGAAACACCGCAGCAGAGGGCATCATTCAGCGGATACATAAGATAAAGAAAGAAAAAAAATAGTAATTAAATACCTGCACCTGATGGGTAATTGGGGGAGAATATACTTTTTTGATGTGATGTCCCGCCGCCCCCTGTCATGTAGTACACAACAGCATTTTTTGTGACCGCTCAAAAGGGAGAGGGCCGGGGCGAAAGTAACAAGAAAAACAATGAGTAATTATCGCGGGATCTCTCCTAAGAAGAAGAGTGTAACAATTAACTATGGGAGGAAATTTTTTTTTCTAGATATTGTTTTTTTTTTTCAGGAATTAGTGGTGGCCGAGAAGAAGAAGAAAAAAGGGAACTTGCCGAAGAACAAGAACCACCACCATGAGGGGTCAAATTTAATCAGAGTAGACACTGGATAATTTGTCATATCCCAAGCAAGATGAAACACTATGCGAAGAATAAATCATACGCGGCATCAGAGCAGATAGGATAGAAAATAATACGGTAACAATATCGTAGGTGACTATACGGGTGTAAGTTATAGGTGTACTGTATACCCGAGGTCCTAGCCCGCGTCCGACAAGAATAACAAAGGAGTGTAGTCAGGAGGCCGAAAATGGGTGTAGTCAGTAGGCCGAACCATCACCAGGCCGAAAAGGCAGTTAGCCGAAACCGAAACGACAGTTGACCGAAAAGGCAGTAGGCCGAAACGTCAGTATAGGCCGAAAAAGTTCAAATAGGATTATGATTTCAGTCGTGTATTTTGTCGTTTCGGCTTACTGTCGTTTCGGCCTAATGACGGGGTGATATCCCTTCTATCAATTAATTTTCGGCCTACTGTCCTTTAGGCTTTCTGGCGTTTCGGCCTACAGCTGTCATTTCGGCCTACTGTACATTCAGCCCCCTGATTACACCCCATAACAAAGAACAAGTATACCGGATTTAATCATTATGGGCAAGTTGCCCATTATTCCCAGGGCCCCAGCACTGTCAAATTCTGAAATACTGAATAATGAATGTACATATTAATATAATAGCCTATTTTCAAGAGTCCGATCTTTTTTTGCTGAAAAACGAGTATCTCTTCATTTATCGTCACTTGCCGTTTTGGCTATAGAGAGGCACGTGGGTCTTTCACAGATCGCCCCCTTGCAATGCAGTTTCTGAATACTGTATAGCCTACGCTTATTCACTTTGAGCAAGCTCCTTAGCTCCGGTTCTTTACTGAGTATTGATCACTGATCAGAGTGATCACCAATTTCAGGTCCAGTATATGAAGTCCGAAAACTACAAAAGTCCCTATTAAGTTAGGAGGATATTGACATCACAGCTATAGAACTCCCCAGCAGAAACACTCTGAGATTTTAAAATAAATTTTCTCTTAGCTATATATCAGCTGCAGATATGGAGAACTTTCCAATATTTTTAAACTAAACACGGCATAAAGTCTTAATACCATAATGATATATTAAGAGCTATTGGTTTCCTGGTATATAGTTACGTACAGACTATGTCTTTAAAATAATTATTATTTTATATATTTTATTACGTGTTAGAAAAACAGCCGGCCTGGGAAACAAGAACCACCTCTTATAAGGAAAAAATAAAAAATCCATCCTATAATGAGCAGGTAGGAATAGCAGCAGGAAGGATGAAACGCGCATCGCAGCATCTCTCCTCATAGCTTTGATATTAAAACCAGTAATCTGTATGGCTTCGTTCTGGGCTATAAATCATTCGGAATATTGCTCGGAAGTCGAGTCGCGTAAGAGGATAGGTGAAACTATTATATCGAGTAAGTTATATACGAGTACTTTTAGCTATAAAACAAAGAGACAAGCCTCCTTACTCGAATTAAGGTGGAGTTTTTGCTAATATTGTGGCTGTTCTGTTTATTTCAGAATTTCGTTGGCAATGGCTTGATCTCATCTTCATCTTGATCTTATTTTTGGTTTCTTGAACGGTGCTGATTTGAGGCTTTTGAGCAGGCGCGGTTTTAATTAGGGGGCGGTGGGCAATCGGACCTCGAAAGAGAGGTAAAAATGCTTAAAATTCACCCAAATTACTAAAATTTTATTTAAAAAAATTCAACGTTTGACTTGTTTCTGAAAATTTTTTTCGCCTACTTTAATTTCAATTTACTCTTTTAAATACTCAAATTAAAAAAAAAAAAACTTCGAAAATTTCAAAATATTTTCGCCTCCGCCGGTACACGGGGGCTGCTGCACTAGCTCTGTCCATTTTATGAAAATCACCCCCCCTAGCAGCAATCCTTAAAACCGAGCCTGGATGTGAGTATCAACCGTACGTCACATCCTGTTGATTTTTCACCATTGCCGAGACGCATATGCAAAAAAAAAAAATCCCCTTGGCAACGGAAGTCGAAGCAGCGCACCGCTTCAACCAAAAATTTGGTTCAGAGAAGCAAAAGATCGAACCTCCCTGAATTAATTTCTCTGACCGATGTTTCCAATTTTCCGACTGTAACCGAAGAATTTTTTTCGTAACGTAAATACAATGATAAATTGATAATAACTTATATTTTCCAAAATCTGGAATTGAACCCCTAATCCCTATATAGGCTATCACTTAGGGTCAGGACTATATACCTGTACCCCCCCCCCCCCACAGGACCACCTATTACCTATTTTAACCAGAGATCACGTCGTAATTGTTAGTAATATAAATGCTATGGGCGCGTGATTGACACAACACATTAATTAGGATGATGATGATGGTTTTAAAACTTATAGATCCACAGACACCATGACATATTTTTTTGTTATTTAATAATTATTTATCCGAGAGAGATGAGAAAAATACGAGAAAAACCGGTAATATCGAGCACATCATGCAATCAATGCCGCCCCGGAGCAATATTACTGTAATACTCACTCGAGAGAGAGAGAAAACAACAATTTTGATCATTGCCGAGGCAAATTATTTGATTGAAGTAAGTGATGTAATTCAACATAGAAAAATCGAGTGATGGAATCTAATCAGGAGATCATGTTGTCACATCTAGGCAATTTAACTTATAGGCGAGGGGTCCGCAACTATATTTCGGAGCCAAATTAGGCCATATTTTTTTTTTACTTTCGCGGACCATGATATGAAAAAAAAGATATGAAAAAGAGAGAAAATTGCTTAAAAAAGAGAAAAAATGGCTTAAATGATTTTTTTTCGGGCCGGAATTGGCCCGCGAGACGCCAATTGCGGACCCCTGTTATAGGCTAAATAGACCTGTATCATTTCAAGCGGAATTGTGCTTATTCTAAGCCACTATCTGTCGCCGGCGCCATTGGTCTATATAGAAGGTAACGTGTAACGCCTTCAGACCCTAAGGTGTTGCGAATTCAAACCCGGGCGAGGTCGGTAGAAATTTTAGGATGAGAACATTATTTTCTTGGGTGGCGGCTCCTTCGGATGAGAGTTTAAACCGAGGTCCCGTGTAGATCCCATTTGCACTGTTTAAAGAACCCTCATACAGGTCTGTAAATCCTGTCCCTGAGGCAAAATTAGCCCAGGAAGGTGGTAAAGGCTCATTCCCTGTCCTAATTCATAAAATCTGACTTACCGTAAATAAGTTATTATACAAAAACGGCAAAACCTCTACATATTGTTTACAAAATAAGCCACTGCTATAATGTATAACCTAATGTAACTTATTACCGTATGTAATTCGCTAATCTTCTTAAGGAGAAAAATTAGTTAGCCTATGTTATAGGAATTTTTACTTATCGCAAGTCCTCAGCCATGCCTATATTTATTAGTTACGGTATACATTTAGCCAATTATTTGCTAATATATATAAATAACTTATTGAAGCATTCATACAACCAATAATTCTGTATACGTATCATTATAGAAAAGCACTATTATGCAGCATTAGCCAAATTTGCAATATTATACAATAATAAGCTGGAATATAGGCGACCACCTCATTACACGGGTATACGGTCTAGCTTTGATGTAATAATTTGAACCTAAAGCAAAGTTGTGTAGGGGCGAGTGAAACACCACTCTGTCGAGGTTCTCACGGCTTTATTTCGGAATTATAATCCTTTCCCCCCTCTGCAAGCTCTCAGATACTCGTACTCTCCAAAATTTCACAATAACCATAAATTCTAAAAGTTTTCTAGCTCCAAAGCTTATGATTATATGCCTGAACTATGCGGAATATATTATTTTAAAAATTAATTAATTTGAAAGATATACACGAAAAGGTTTTAGGCGTCATCATCAACGTGTTGTACGTGCATAAGCGTTAATGCCGCTTTAATTCCAAGTAAAAGCGCGATATACCATAATTCTCCCCGGCTCCCAGACACTTTGGTGCATGACGGTAGTATGCATGTGATACGTGTTTTCGGGGGAGGGAAGGGTTCGGGGTATTAAAAAATAATTATTGTAACTATACTGTATACTTTGAAAAAGTATACGAAGTAAGTTCGTATTAAGTTTTAAAGATAATAAATGTCTTTGCTCAGGAAGACATAAACTTTGTTACTCCTATATAATAGGCTACATTAAGTTTAAAAAAAAGCTGGGTAAAATCTGGGTTATTACAGTATATGGATCATGGGTCTCAAATATATGGTAGCCTATACTCAAATGTGGGTTTAAAATGGGCTAAATTATACGATTTTTAGTTAAAAAGGGCAAAATTAGCCCTTTTTAAGTTAGAGCAAAATTAGTCCCTTTTGAGTTAGACCAAAACTGGGCTAATTCAACTCATTTTTAACCATATTTTGAGTTATCCCTTTACCTAACCTTAGTTTACAACAGCTAAACTTCGGTAACTCACCATCTCGGCTATAGATTTTGACCGAGAGTTTTAGCCTGTATACCGGTTAGGTTAATTAACTAAAATACCCTAAGTAAATTAAAGCAGAAATACAATAATAATTACGAGTATATTACCTAATGGGCTAAAACCTATAACCCTAAAATTTCATTTTCGGTTGAACTTTTATAGAGCCATTTGAATTTAAGAAAGAAAAAAAATTACACCGATTTGTTTTTCCTCCTCTTATCTTTATAGAGCTATACTGTAAAAAATTATACAAGGCAGCATTAACAGTGAAAACAAGGGATTTAAGTAAATTAAGTGTGCTCTAATTAATCTCCCCATACGCTCTTATTTTGTTTGTTCACTTGAAGAGGTAATTTGAATAAGGTAAACCACTTTTTTGCATCATTCTACTCGCTTATCTAGAAGTATACAATTCCCACAATGTATTTAGTTTTCTAATTTAAAGTACATACACTTATTGCTGTATTTAGGCTATACCCGTTCTCAAGTAAAACAAGGTATAATCAGTTCAATTCTAATTAGGGATATTTTTTAAGAATTAAATCTTATTTTTTAAGTTGAAATAAATTAAGTAAATGAAGTAATTGATGCGTGTTTTAATTTGAGTATGGTATTCTGCTTAATTATCTCTAAAGCATCATGGATATTTGGATAACAAGAAAAACTTTAGAAAAAAAAAGTTGTAAATAAGTCAAAACAAAAGGTTCCTTTTCCCGATTTTGCTGCTAATTATGCAAATAATTTAAAGCGAATTCCATTCTAAAATAAATTTAGTTCATGTTCTGGTTCAATTTTTTTCTTTTAAAATTTGACAACATTCTTTTTTTTATTTGAATTTGAACAGTTCTATATAAGTTAATGTAATTATCTATATAAAAACAGGGTTCGGAACCGTTTCAAATTTTGATGGGTTCCGGTTCCGGTTCCAACATTTCGGTACCAGTTGTATTTGTCTGGTTCGATATAATAATCAATAAACGGTAGTAAAATGTAACATTTTTAGCTGTTTATTAGCTGTAAGTCGCCATCTTGTACCTATAGAGATCGCATAACATAGATAACGACGTGTAGGTAATGAGTGCTTTTCATAACAGCGCTTCATCATAGATTAGTTGCCTGTATTAAAGAGAGAATGGCCAGGGAATGGCCAACGGACATATCCGCCATTTTGCCTCTACTTTTCGGAGGGTCCCAAAAGATGCCTCGTGGGTGTTGGGGGCTATTACTTGGTTTTATATGATCAATATTACGAATTTTGATAATGTAAAAAACCGGGCAGTAGCTTTTAGTATTTGCGGGGCATCTTTTGGGACCTTCCGAAAAGTAGAGGCAAAATGGCGGATATGTCAGACTGTCAGTTGGCCATTCTCTCTCAAATATACTCAAATATACAGGCAATTATCATAGATAACTTTAGCCTAACATCTTACACCTATCGGTTCCGATTCCAAATCTGTAGATTTAAAAAATAACGTATAGCTTTAATTTCACATGGGTTCCCTAAAAATTTCGCTTCCGGTTCCGGTTCTGGTCCAATTTGTTTTGAGATTTCGATACCGGTTCCGGTTTTTTATAAAATAGCAATTTTTACGGGTTCTGGGTTCCGGTAGCGCTTCCGGTACTGAACCCTGATTAAAAATAATATAATGTTTACCTCTATTTTTTTATTCAAATTATTAATTACGTGGTTTTTCAAAAAAAAAAAAATCCATAACCTATTTTAATCTTTAATTTTTTTTTAAAATAATTAATGGAAATAGAAATCACACTGAAAATTATAACGAAAAAAAATTCTTTTTATTAACGCTTTTGTTAAGAAATTAAAACTTTATTCCCCCTCTTATTTCAAGCATTAATACATTTTCCCGAACAAAAGATAATTAAACAGCACCAACGAAACACTTTTCATTTCATTGTAATATGTGCATGGTGTCTCCTATAATATGTGTTGTAATAATTATGCTTCGGAGAAATAACTTTAAAAGGAAAATTTGCCCTCAAGATAACCCATAAGCATTCATTCCTCTTGCATACCCTATCGATTTAATCCCCCCGCCAACTATAATTCTCCGCCCGCTAATGGAATTGTGAACAGCTAATTGTAACATTTTATAAGTTAATGCCGAGATACCACTCGTCTCTAACTTATTTAAAAATACTTTAATACAACGTAGGATTATTTGTGTGTGCAATAAAGCGATCTAAAGACTATTGCCTTAATGTATTACACGTCCTGTTATCATACTATTCTAGGCAATCATACTTAGCAAAGGATATTATTTCCATTTAACTTATATAGGTTAATATCCTACTGTATGCCAGGTTACGAATTAAGTATTAAAAGAAAGAATGCATATTAGTATTTTTTTGCAAAACAAAGTTTGTACAATATAATTAGGTTTCTACGGAAAGAAAGTTTAGGATTAATGTAGACTGGCAAGGTTTAAATTTATTATATGGGAAATTATATTAAATAAGAAGAATAGGTATGGTTAAAATTATAAATGTAGGAATTAAAATACATTTTAGGATTATTATTCTTGTTATTTAATCCTTTATCCATTAATGTACAATAATAATGATGAGATAATTAATTTAATTACAAACAAGTTTCCGAGATTAAAAGAGAAGAGGACAATACGAATACCATAGGCTATGAATATTGACTTATAAGGCTCAGGAAACCACATTTTCCAACTTTTCTTCAGAGATTGTGGGAACCCTAATATACCGGTACCCTTTTTGAATATTAGATAATTTAGGCTACCACTGAGAATTGTCTCCCTGTCATCATGCTGGCATTACATCTAGCTTCCTATCACTGCAAACCTGAACATGTGGGGATAGCCGAATCTACGAGTATCAGGGGCCTTAAAATGAAATACTTTACACAGAAACTCTGATGAACTTCAATTATTATATACTTATAGGACTAAAGTTATACCTATACGTATAACTTAGGCTACGTTGTTAAACCTTTAAATACAATCAACAGCTTAAAGTGGATCAGTCAAACTCCTAAACTAACAGGAATGCTCAGGTCTATAACATTGTTTACTATTGTCTTGTGACTTCCTTATAGGAAGGCTATAGATTAAGCTAGAAAACTTTATGAATTCCTTGAGTATTTTTGAATGAATAAAGAATTAACCGAAATAAATCACAAATTACCGTACCGGTATGTCAAAATTCCCTTGTTCCTTGCTGTCATAATTATTATGGCCTGACAAAAAACAATTAAAGTACCCATAAATAACATTAATTATCTCATTTGCTCAAAAAACTCATTTTGGTATAGAAAATGAAAATTTCGTGAGAACTTGTCAAATATTTCACAAAACGCCATAGATTTTTCTTGGTAATTCGTTTTTGCTCTCATGAACTGCTGGAGACTCTTCTAGCAGTACGACAGCACACGAAATACTCTTTATTCCCTATAAACTTTGTTTTGGGACTAATTATGTGGGAGGCATTCACTTCATTTCAGCCTGTCTTTATAATTAATCATCTTCATTATGTGGAAAAGTAGATAATTATAAGTCCAATTAGGCATCGTTTGTTAACATGATAAAGCCACACACTGTGCGTTTTCCACGTCTGAACAAAAAAATCCCTTTTGAGAAGAACATTAACTAATAACGACAAGTCTAGATAGTTATCGATTTTTGCCCATAGCCATGCATGCGTTGTTTTGCGATCAGAAAACAATTAAGGATCCGCAATTACTTCATTAATATCGTTTATATTTTGTTGGACAATATTCGAACTTGTAGAGCATAAGGTTGTTATGTGTGGTGAAGGAAGGATATAGAATTAGAATAATATTATAGGTGTATGTGGTGCGGGCATTGTTAGAAAAGAAGACAGGAAGTGGCGGATTTATAGGGAAGGCCGCCCCCCCCCCCCCCAAAGCAAAGTAAAGTTACCTTTTTATTACTGATATAAATTACAAAAACCCCTTAAAATGCACCAAATTTCAAAATATTAGTTAAATTACAAAAATTTTGAGGGGTTTCACCCCCAAACCCCCGAAAACTGAAGAATCTGACATATTCTGAACAGAAGTATGTTAAATTTGACTTAAGTTTGACTTAAAATTCTCGAAATTTGACTTAAAATCGGAAAAAATTTTCGCTTGCGGCGGCTGCGGGGCGATACATTCCAAATTTGTGCAAAAAAATTACGGTCCCCTCAAAATTTTTTTCTGGATCCGCCACTGATTAGACAGGCCCCCTATTTTTGTGGTAGGATATGCAGCACATCATTTCAACTATAATTTTATAGACTATATAAATAATTATGCTAATAAGAATTCGAAAACCAGACAGAAACAACACTAACAAATCGATTGAATTCCCCTCTTTCTTGCCTTGTATGAAAGGTAAACCGAATGTTGTTTTCCCTTGAGAGTCGTAACCAGTCTTCCGTGTCAAATCCCTAAGCTCAGATCGCTCTTTGGCACATCATTGTATGTTACAACTGATATACTGTAATACAAAGTATTGAATATAGTAATATACCATCATACAAGGGGATAGTCACTATATTAAAAATGAATTTATAGTTAAAGTTTGGAAGTTGTAAAAATGTTTGTAATGTGCTTCCTTATACTTCTTTGTGATGTATTTTAAAAAAGCAAGTTAGAAGAAGCTAAAATTGAGACAGTTTTATGAGAAGATAAATGTTATTTATGATATGATTTACGGTGACGAAGATTAGTGGCAAAAGTCGCGTCTTCTCTTTTTATTTTAAAGTAATAATATGATGGAGTCGTTAGGAAACCAACAGATGCGGAGCTGCTTGGATGAAGCTCAGTGAGAGATATGTGTTGGTGTTCCGGGTCAGTTAAAATGGGTTGCAGCCTTATTCGTAGACGACACCACAAAAACAAAAGCGAGTTGTTGACAAAAATACGAGATTTTTTTAAGGTCTTAACGAAAAAAAATCACTTTGTACTACCAACTTGCAGCAGAAGCGTGAGTTTCACGGTTCGTAGGATTTGTCTTTTATTATTGAGTTTTTGGACATAGCCTATCGATTTTTTTATGATTATATCCAGTATAAATTGTTACAAAAACTATATGTAATACGGTACTTGTTTTAAAGTTGAGATTCAATTATACCCATCAAAAAATTACTGGAGTTTTACTGCAGTAAAACTAAAGTAATATGGATAAACTGCAGTTTTACTTCAGTTTTACTACAGTTTGATTGACGATACTTTTTCGAACTGCAGTATTACTGCACTTTATGATTCCTGGCAAATGAAAGAATGCGGTAATACTGCAGTAGATGAATTGCAGTTTTACTGAAGTATATATAGGGTAAAACTACAGTACAACTGCAGTTGTACTGCAGTATATTGAGAGTAAAACTATAGTATTACTGCAGTTTATTTGACTATATAGTAATTAGGCCTAACTATATCATAACAATTTTGGCGATATTCGATAAACTAATTAATTATGATCACTGATGCTGTATATAAAATCAAAGGAATTGACAAGCTAGCACCCATATTGCCATATTTACTGAATTAAAGTGATTTACTGTTTATCATAATGAAAGTACTTTGTTAATGCATGCTTTGTATTGTATTTCAAATTACCCGCGAAGCGCCATTATTACACGTGTCCGTTTGCACCATGCCACGTGGTAATTCCCAGAATTCATTTGGCGGTTGCCAGTTAGCCAGTTGGAGCTTGAAATTAAGTTTGAATTTGTTTTCAATTTAAACAGTGATTCAAGTAAAAATATCTACGTTAAAAATAATAATATACAAGGATTTAATCATCAATAACCGATCCAGAACATGTGAGGACTGGAGTTATTTGTCATCAAGCAAGAAATTTGAAAAATAATCAAGGGAAAAGTGTAATTGAACAACAATGTGTGAAATTAGGCTTACGAACTAAAAATCAAGGAAGGATTTGACTGAACCAGAAAATTAAATTCTCGATTCATTTTGCGATTTGGGCAGTGAAATATGTGAGTGATTATTTGGAATGGATAATCCTTGAAGAATAATTAATGTTATTTAAAAGCTTTTTGGAATCCATCTAGTTTTTATTCCAGCATCATCTGCATGATGTGATCGAGACTCGCAAAATTCGTGATCGGCGATGCGGCCCTCAGCACACATCAAATTGGTATGTTACAATAATGTTATTAATGGTTATACAAATGCTTACTTATTAAAACTATATTATTATAATTTTAGGTTATGTATGTGAAGAATTTAAGAACAGTGATCCATCGGCTTTCTGTATTCGCAACAATTTAAAGCTATGAACACGGTAGGGCCTATTTAAAAAGGAGGAAAAAATTATGAATTCGATGCAGAATTTGACCGTTAATTTTGTTTTTGTTATTCTAGGGGACATAATTATAGCCGCCATATATGTGAGAAATTATTAACAAATAAAATTTAAATTCTCTTTTAATATTGGTATTAAAATGTAGTTTTTATGCAATTATGTGCTAAAATTTACTACAGTAATACTGCAGTATTACTGAAGTAATACTGCAGTATTACTACAGTAGAGTTGCACTTTACTTAAGTATTACTGCTGTAAATTTGTACTTTACTTCAGTATTACTGCAGTAAAGTTGCAGTATTACTACAGTATTACTCTCACTGAACTGCAGTATGATGTTTCATAAAACCCTCAAATAACTGCAGTTTTGACTGCAGTAAAACTGCAGTCAAAAACTGAAGTAAAACTACAGTTTTTTTTTGATGGGTATACAGAGACAATTATTTGGGATCAAGTTAATTTGAGAATGGAAAATACTTCGTATATTCGGAGTATGTAAGAGTTGGCGGGATTTGATACTTGCCAAAAATTTCTTAAATAACTCTTAGCTCTGCAAGGATAGTTCAGTCATTTTAATCAAAAGTTTTAGACATGAAAATAATGCTTCCATCTAGTCCAAATTAATTT
The DNA here is from genome assembly GCA_034698405.1 of Symphylella vulgaris. Taxonomy (NCBI): domain Eukaryota; kingdom Metazoa; phylum Arthropoda; class Symphyla; family Scolopendrellidae; genus Symphylella; species Symphylella vulgaris. The sequence continues at coordinate 1,933 of JAQGBM010000443.1, read as the reverse complement.
TTCTCTTCGTTTTCTAATAAATCGAAAATGAACGGGGGAATTTTTGGAAAGCCTAGATGAAGTAATTTTCGCGAATTAAATTTCGGGAATTTTCAAATTTCTGAGATATGCAAATTTTCATTTTGTGTACTCAACTAATTACCATAGGCCTTTGTGGAATCAGAATAACAATTTTTGGGTAAGCCTTTACATTCATTAAACTTATATTTGGGCTGAATTTCCCGAAAAAAAAAAAAACAGGAAATTTTTGATTTTACATACATTTACATACATATTACACTTACATTTTCGTAAGTTTTCGAATTTTCCAAAATAAAATTGTGTAGCCTACTTCCTCGCCTTTAGGTATAAAAATTTTAATCCGCGAAAATAGGGGTGGAATTCAGAAATACAAAACAGAGAAAGATGAGGAATTTATTGATTGACGTAATTGAGAATGAATATGCTAATTGCTAATACACTTACCGTACTTAGGGTGGAACTCAGAATCACAAAACGGAGAAAGAAGAGAAACTCAATGCGAGAATAAATAAGCCAGTACGTGGCAATGCGTACGAACTACCTATACGATCATTCTCAATAATTTCGTCAATGAGCTCATCTTCTTACACTATTTTGTGATTCTGGATTCCATTCATAATTATTCTTTAAAAAAGAAGAAGAAGAAGTTCACGAGTTCCCCTTCTCATTGTTTTGTTTTTCTGGATTCCACCCTAAGTTTCGGTGTAAGTTAATGAGAATTTTCCCGAAAATTTGGGTTCAGATTACATGCGAAAATGTAAATTCGAGAATCTTTTTAAAATTTCGAAGAAGTTTTAAACTCTGAATTTTCTAACTTCGGAAATTTCCAAAATTCGGACGAATTCGAAGATTACGAAAGTTGGTGTACCGGGGTATGTACCGTAAGTTAAAATCAAGCGATTTAGACTATTATATTCATACACTGAAAATTTAGTTTTGAACGACAGTAAGCACTATTACAGGTAATACTTTTAAAATGTAAATTCGAATTTTTTTTCGGGAAATAATCAGCCTCTAATGACAATGTTTAATGGTTGTAAAATGGTATCCACAAATTTGGTTGTGATTCCGCGGATTCGAAACTAAAAATATGGAAATCTAAGAAATTCGAAAATTCCCTAACTTTAATCCGGAAAATTAGTTAGCCTACGATGATTTAATGGGCTTTTAAAAAATTTGGTACCACGGCGACAGACATTATTTTATTCGCGAAGTTTTAGCAACAAATAAGAATTAGGAAAAGTCTAATGTGTAATACTTTTTATTAACGCTGAAACGGCGTTCCATACTGTCAGCGGGAATTTCAAATATGCTTTCTTAAGGTGCAATTTAAAATGGAGACCCTGTATATTTATATACAATGTTAACCACGAATCTACTCATTCTATCGACAGATGTCGCTTCTTTCATCACCCGGCTGAACCAATGCAATACAACGCTTTTAACCTTGAAGGAGGAAAAACTGAAAAAGAGAGAGAAAAAAAAATTACGTAGTTTAATTTTATCTAAAATAAAGCTTATTATGAACCATTTTGATATTATTATTATTATCAAATAAAGGTAAGTTTGTTTGTGGGAAGTAACTTTTGTAACTTATATTCCTATTGAATATTAAATAGGCTACAAATTGACATGGTACTGTAGCCTATATAAATTAGTGGAGCCATTCACATAAGGAAGGATAGTCGGACTCAACTGCATATTATATATACCGTTAGGTCCGTTATTTACATGCATGCCGAACTTCGGAACTTGAGTAGAGTAGCATAATATATTACAGTATAGTAGGCCTACACCAATTGTTATAGGGTATATTTATTATAGTATAATAGGCTATAAGTATATATTAATGTCTGGCAGAATGTTACTTTAATAGTCTCCTGGGTTTTTTTCCCCATATGTTAACACATTG
>JAQGBM010000442.1:0-13806 GCA_034698405.1 Symphylella vulgaris | reverse complement strand
TGTCTGTTTATACCTCGGTAAATCTGTAGACTTAAGTTACAATACAAAAGCATTACCTTTAGACCAATCTGCAGACTTGAGAGGTCTAAACGGACATAAATTATGAATTCCTGCCTAAGAGTATTTTTCGTTCAATCTTGGGAATACATTTCAACTAAAATCCTCTCTTTAACAGGTATCGGCGTGTGGAGAAAGTGGGTTAGAGTGGTTTGAACAACTCTTAGTAAACGTAAGAACTTTTTTATTTAAATTAATTTTATGCTTTAAAAGTCAAAAATTATATAAGAAATTGTTTTGTAGCTCTTAAAACCTAAAGAGGATAAAGAAAAAGAGGATAACGCACAAGCCAGACACGTCCTCCATGCTTGCAAGCAAATAGTAGACTGTTTAGTAGCACACGTTCTACGGTTAGAAGAGAAGTCGTTACGTAAGTATGAAATGTCCCCTGATAAATGGGCTTATGTTAAAATTCTAAGGTATTTTTTTAATCAAATTGCAGAACAAGGGACCAGTCAGAGACTAGTTTCTTGTCTGACAACGCTGTGTATGTTTGCCAAAATCAAGGCTGCTCTTTTGGTAGAACATGCTACCACTCTGCAACCGTACCTTTCGATTAAGATTAGTGTAAGTACTACAATAACTTGTTATAAAATTAGCCTGTCGTAATTAAATATTGGCTTTGGAGGTTGAATCCAACTTTTGCGGTTCAAATTCCTGGCTGAGGCTGGTAACAATTTAAGGGTGTGTGGAATTCTTAAAGTGACGGCTCTTTTGGAGAAGATCCCCTTGCTATTGCACATGAAAGAATCCCTATTTTAGGAGTGACAACCTCCTGATCATAAAAGGGTAAATTAGAATCCCATTCCATCGTCTAGTTATGACATTCGTTGTACACCGCGATCTCTCGAGATAAAATTTTTTTCATCAGGTCGAACTGACGTTTTTCAGTGGACCTTTCCTATGCCAAAATCCAGTTACAACACAAAAATTAATATATGCCATTTGTGGTTTATAGACAAAAGCAGACTACATGGTTCTACAAAATGTAACTCGAACCTTAGAGCTAGTAGTTCCCCTTATGGACCACCCTAGTGAAACATTCCTAGCACAATTAGAAGAAGATATGATGAAACTAGTTCTTAGGCAAGGGATGCCGGTAAGTTTCCCTAATTTCTGGACTCTCCCCCCTCCCTTTTAGGAATTTATTTTACTGACCTTTATTAATATTATTTTCAGATTCTCCAAAATTGCGTCAGTGGCTTAGCAGCTGTAGTCAATTGCGTCACTCACAATTACAAGTTGGTCATAGAGAGTTTTGCTAGAATTCTTAATATTACGGAGAGATTTAGGAAAACTCACGAGCAGAATCCAAATTGTCCAAAGTTGAACACTATTGCCAGCAAGAGTTTATTACAAAGGACGTTGTTTACAATGGGTCTCTTCTGCAAGCATTTTGACTTTGACAATTATCAAAGTGACAATATGGACTGTTCACAGGTATTATTATAATCTTGAAATTTTGCATAATATTGGATATGTGCATGTTCCTGGTGCAATTTTAGGGAAATCGGCCTGACCAATTTTGGCCAAATTGTCTTCAAACCGCCCAAAAATAATAATAATTTCAAATTGCTATAACTTCGCTATTTATAGTCAGATTTTGATGTGTGACACCTTAAACGAAACGAATCTTATCGATGGATAAGAGGAACACGGTGGATCCATCACTGACCCAATCCCACCGGAAGTTACCTCCCCCCCCTCCACAAACTAAACCGGAAGTGATAAAATCTCGAGAACCGCATTACAGATTTTCTCGAAATTTGGTTGATAGAATATGGGCCTGGAGAAATGTGCAATTTTCGGCAAATAAATCTTTCGTGAAACTTAGTCCAAATTGGCTTCAACATGGCCAAAACCAAAAAATGTATCCATTTAAAATTGCCATAAAATCGCTATAAATGTTACGTCCCAAACTGTGGAGTTAAAATAATGAATGGTACTGATTTTAATTGGGACTTTAAACACATATTTTGTGTGTTTTTAGATAAAGGAGGAAGGCATTTTAATTCGAGACAAGATTTTTGAACACTTTCTCTACTTTCTCGAAAACGAGGAAGGCGAAGTTCAACTTAAAGCTCTTACGGGAATAGGTAAGAAATCAGGACACCCACCTCTAAATTAACAATGTTATTAAATTTTTAATTAATGTTTTCAGGTTTTATGTGCATTCAGCATTGTGACTTAATGTTAGGTTCGCGATTAAAGGAAATCTATAATCGATATTTGCTTGATCAGGACGTGTGCATTAAACTTAAAACTCAGGTTAGTTAACCCTTTCCAATCATACAAGTATCATCTTTTTACGTACATTGTTAGAAATGGTTTTAACCTTTGTACCGAATTTTTATAAAGGTGCTAAAAAACATTCAAACGTACCTGCAAGAGGAAGAAACTCGAATGATAAAACAGGATTCGGAGTGGCAACACCATACGAAGAAAGATTCGGACCTCAAAGAAATGGGGGACCAGTCCTCCGGAATGGCCAGTACCGTCATTCAGATTTATCTCAAACAGCTTCTAGAGGCATTCCTGCATTCCAATCTGTCGGTTCGGGTCTCTGCGGTTGCGGTTATTCGGCTTGTTTTGGACCAAGGGCTGGTACATCCGGTTCAGGTAAGAAAATAATTCAATACTGGTATTTTTAGCTTGAAGGAAACCACTGAAATGTTTTAAAAAGTTCAAAATGGAGAGTTCCGTATTTTAGTTTGAAATATTAAGGAAAGAGGAATAAAAATCCTTATTTCCTTTCTAAGGATATAAGTATCATGAATTTCTATTATCAATAATACAGTAGTTGAGAATTTTACAGTTCAAAAACAATGTGAATGGTTTTTGTCCTGTACAGGTATTAGATTTAATAATTTAAGTTAAAGTGTAATCTTAGCTCCAAGGTAACATACACACATGGAAAGGGGTCTTGAACAAATTGAGGGCTGGATTGATATACAGTAATTTTAATTCTAAATGGAATTGATTTTAAAGGATATTTTGACTGTTTTTTAGATTGTGCCGTACTTAATATGCATGGGAACGGATCCTGAACCCGTGGTGAGAGGGAAAGCGGACCAGCAACTCCAGGATATCGAAAAGAAGTATCCCGGTTTTATCCACATGAAGTCTGTGGCCGGAGTCAAAATGTCGTTTAAGTTGCAACAACTTTTAGCTGTAGACGACAGCGATCCAGTACGTGGATATCGATGCAATAAGGACGAAACTCCTACCAGCCTCAACGGGTTCCTTTATTCTGTGGTTCGAAATACGAGACAGTACAGGAGAGCATTCGTTCACTCGTTACTCAAACAGTTTGACGAACAAATAGTGAGTTTTTTTAAAATAATTTTTAAGACCCTTGCCAACGATACAAATATCATAATTCCCATATTTTTATTCCAGAAAACGCCGTTGTGTGAACTGTTATACGTTGCTGACAACCTGGCATATTTCCCATTCCAAAATCAAGACGAGCCTCTATTTTTAATCCATCATATAGACGTGTTCATATCAGTAACGGGTTCAAATCTTCTCCAGTCTTTCAGAGAGGTAAGTTTGACCCCTCTACTTAACCTTATTTTCAATGTATTTGTCTTTATTCAAATACTTATGAAAATAGGCCTAATACTAAACCTGCTTTTGCTATTTATTATTATTTTATTTGCTTATTTTTTTGTTAATGATGCTTTGATTCGTAGATGACCCGCCCTCCTGGTGAAAACAACAAGAGTGGTCCCGACGAGGTAACGTTATTATTTGTCAAATAATCAAAATTTTAAAAAGTATTCATTCAACAAATAACCATATTTAAATGAGAATTAAATTACTTCTCATTTTAGTTTAAAAAATACTTTAATAAAAACTAACCTTTAATCCATAAAAATAACGTTGTCATACAATATTGTTTTAGCATCGATTATCATCAAAACCTAACCTAATTAAAGCTTGTTGATTTCTGCTAAACCTTGCTGCGTAGTGTGTGCTAGAAATTTGATTAATATTTAATATTATTTATTTAAGTTATTAATTACAGTACTGTAATATTATTTAATTAATATTAACCTATTATTATTTAAAGTTGCTTGTTAAATATTTTTAAGTTACCGTAGTAATGCAGTAGTTTGTAGATTATTTTAATGGTATTTGGTTTTTAATCTTAATTCGTACTGTACATTATTTTATTTATACTAAGGGGGATGTGAGTTCAAAATACCAGGTTGAAATTGCTACGTATTACAATGTTTTTAAAGAAAATACTGTACTCTATTGAGTTTTGGTTTCAACATAGGGTTGAGCAATGAATGGGGTTCTTGGATTATGAAGCTTATTCATTAAACTTCGAGTAAAATGGGGTAGAAAGAATTTGAATGCTCATTCCCTGTCGTCAATGGTTTAGCTTTACAAAAGATGTAGAGCAAAAAATTAATGGGTTACAGGTAAATGATCAGGGTTTCTTAACCTTAACAATTTGAAGATAAAAATTGAAAACCTTCATCTTTAAAATTAATTATAAAAAATTCTCTTAAAAAAAAACTTTTTTGAGGGTGGTGTAGTGACCGAGTGGTTAAGAGCACGAAATTCTGCTAGGCGATTGATTGGTGCCGAAGGGCCCGGTTCGACTCGTGCCTGTTTCGGATCATATGATTGACCAATGGTGATGGGTTTGTTTGTGTTTATGATGTCGTATTATAAATATCCATTTAACTGCATTTTCCCCGAATGAAAAAAACCTAAAGCAATATTTTAAAAGAAGAAAATGTTAACTCCCCTCGAGTATTAATTTTTATGCAAATTAAATCCAAAATTATGAAAATTGGTTCATTAGTTTTTTCTTAAAAAGGAACCCAGTGAACAGTAATTAGATTTCGCTCACAAGCTTCATTACAGCAGAAATTTTTATTAATCAAATTGTGAGCCATTTAGCACTGACTGAAGGTTAAGAAACGCTGATCTTAAAAATGTGAGTGAATGATTAAAATGCATGAAATTTTTGTATAGGCTCTGTTGAAAAAGGACTCTCCGCCTCCTCCAAATGACACCAATAATGAACCAGTAACAGAGGAAGAGAAACCGCAAGAAAAGCCTCTTGTTCAGCTGCAACAGATGTTTGAGGATGATGATGATGACGATGAAGAGACTATTATAAGTATGTTTTATTCATTACTGTATCATTGTAATACTTGACTAGTAACTAAATTGCTAAAAATTAATCCATAATCATACGTGGAAAATTTCCCAAATTGAATAATTTCGCGTTTCCCAGGAGCCAGTGATTTGGTGGTTTCCCACTTGATTATGATTTATGAACCCAAAGACCTACTGAGGCTGATAAGAATTTATTGGAAATACATATTGAAATAATTTCTTGCTTCTGGACCTTGTCCGCGTTTCAAATTCCAGTGCGTCCTAATTTTCATAATTTTTTTTCTAAATCTTAATTTTCGTAATTTTTACCTAAAAACTCCTTATTTTTCTTCCAGCCATGAATATTTTTTGGACTTCTTTTTCTTATATTGGAAAATATGCAGTAATTTTACTGTTTTTAGATTACACTAGCCTAATACCTAAAAAAAATTCGCCTCCGGTGGTCTACGGCCCGCGGATCTTCAGAAATGTTAAATTTGGCCCGCGCACAAAAAAGTTGCAAATCCTGACATAAACTCGTGTAGTAGCCTATCTACTGTATAAGTTAAGTTGTATTATAGGCTAATTTTTGTCCTATTTTTCCTTAATTTTACTAATTTTTTCCTTTTTTTTCAAATTTTATTCCTAATTTTTTATTCAATTCCGCTTGAAGGCCTGAAATTCCGACTAAGGACGGTTAAGAATTTTAGGGTTTACGAGATAAATTCAGATTAATTAGAAGTGGAATAAGGTCCTTCCTATAGAGTTGGAGATTCCTTTGTGAAGATCCTCTTACCCTCTGCACAATAAAAGAACACACATGATGTCCCCAGCTGGTAAATTAAAGTGACTTGGTTTTCGGTTACTTACAATTTCGCTCTTCTTTCATGGATGTATGTAAAATTCATGAATTTTCCGTATTTTGTTTTTATCATAAGCACCGTGTAATTTCCCTTCACACAAAGACCAGTCCAGTTTAAAGTGGGGAATAAGAATCGTATAATTGGCCATGTCTTATTCCTCCAGAGGTGTTAATGTTTTTGGTTCTCTTTCCCTTTAGATCGGCTTCCCGAGGATACTACTGTCCTGCAGGAATGTATAGCTGCATCCCAAGGATGCCTACTCCTTTTAATGCTTAAACAGCATCTCAAAGAAATGTATGGATTTTCAGATGGGTAAGTACAACTTAACCAGAGTCGGTATTTTGTTTTTAGTCACGGGGCCACTAACATATATTTATAATTAAATTTTGTAGGAAAATCCATCAGTATTCTCCAGCGGAGGCTGCAAAGGTGTACGAGAAAGCATTATCTCGGAGATCGCCGCAACACTTCAACCCAAAGTCCACTTTGGAACTGTTGAAGAAAGGAACAGAGATCAGAGAGCTGGATGAAGATGGCCGAAGATATCTGGTTCAACAGTATCTAGAGGTTTGTGGTTTTGATTCAGTTTTAGAGTCTAACATTGCACATCCGAATCCAAAACCCACATTTTCTAACTTAATATAAAACGTTTTTCAGTTTAAAGAATTGATGCTTAGTATCGACCGAGCAGAAGATGAGGATGATGAAGATCTGAAACAGCTGCGTGCGGCCAAATTGGCTGCTGCGCAAGCCCAAGCCAGGACTGAAGAAACTGGAGAACAAGTTGCCTTAATTAGCCAAACCGGGATTGCTAACTCGGAAGGTGCTGTCAGCGATGACAGGCAAGTGGTAAGTACAGGAATACATTTTAAATGTACTCTAGGTAACGGACAAAGACTTTCCATAACGGATATTTATGATAAAGTATTTATATCTGCGGAACGGATTTTTATCGATACGGTATTTTGGAAAAATTTCTATATTTGTGGGGGTAAATATTAAGACTTTTTTTTTTTTTTTTTTTTAAATTATTACAGTATACGACTGTACTTACAGTATATCTAGTAAAATGCTATTGGCTACTGTAATACTATATTGTTTTGCTAAATTTTAGAATTTTTTGTCTTTCTTTTTTTTTTTTTGAAAAATTATGATAATTTTTAATTTTGGAAAAATTACTTTTCTTTTTGTTAAATTTTAGCCTTTTTTTGCATTTTTAGGTGTTTTTGTGTAATTTTTTAAAGATTGTTTAAGCATGTTTTTCGATTTTTTCATAATTTTTTGTTATTTTTTAGTAAAAAAATTTATTATAAACAATACAGTAATTAGTTACGGTACTTATTTTTAGTTTCAGGAATTAATTATATTTTTTAAAATTGTTTAGGAGGTAATCCATATACCTAAGCATAGATTCAGCACTCCTCCAAGTAAAGTGCGATCAAAATCACGAACTCCTAGATCCAAAGAAAAACCTAAGAAAAAGGCTAAGAAAAAAAGAAAGAGAATTATGGACTCTGATTCTGAAGAAGATGACAGTGATTCAGATTATACAGCCTAAAATATTAAACTGTTTTATAATAAAAGCCTAACAAAAATATAAATATATAAATAATATAAATAGTGACAAATAAATAAAAAAACTTTTTGGAGTACTTGTTTTTATTGATCCGAAGATGGAAAAATTGGATAAAATAAGAAGAAAATACCTGCCAAGTTAATTTTTTATATCGAAGACTTGTGTAAATAGCGCACTGTTTATTATTTCTTCTCATTGTTATTTATCACTCACCCTATAAATTCATGCTCTGTGAAATAATTCATGAATTGATAAAAAGAATATATATTATATACATATTACATATATTTATAAACTCCAAGATTAAAGTTTTTTTTTTTGTTTGTTTTTTTTTGATAAAGTAAGTTATTTGCGAGTAAATTCTTCCTTTTTAAAATAAAAAATTTTTGACGATGCAAAGCGAGTTTTTAGAGACTTTTTTGTTTTAAAGGAAACCAAGTTGGAAAATTAATAAATATCAAGAAAAAAAGTGTATTTATTTTATTATTTAACTTAAGTGATTTTATTTTTTGCTCATACTTCATAATAATTGGAAAAACATTAATAGCTAATATTATTCTGTATTAATATGTACAGCCAGTATCTGAACAAATTTTAGACGTGATTTAATTCGTATTAATGTTATTTTAAAAGAAAGGAAAGATAATGTGCTATGAGAAATTAGCACTGAGATTTATAAATTATATTTAGGTAAACAGTTTAATTTAAAAATGATTAGGGCAATTTTTGTTTGTGCTTTGTCGTGCAGAGTAATTTCTTCTGTTCAATGATTAATTAATTATAAAAAATAATGTATTTTTCTTATACGTGTACAGTAAAAATAAAGATGCAATATTCTCAATTAGAGCCATCACATGTACAAAATAAAATAATAAAAAATTTAAAGAAATTCTTTAGATTTATCATTTGTAATGGTTGGGTGAATATACATACTATAAATATTATATATAATTATGGAGATGTTGTATTTATCAAAAAAATAGCTATGGAAATTGCACCCAAACATGTTCTTTTTCGTAGTTTGCATTTGTGTATTTTGAGCCATATACTTTTTGTATTTAAGGCTATACAGTTGGCCAGATTGGGAGTTTTTAACTTCATACAGATTAAAAATGAAGTTTTTAACATACACATTGTGTTTAGCTTCTTATTAAAATTGTAATTTAAGATTATTTAAAATAATCTAAAATCCAAAGGTATAACTTATTGCAGGTTCTAATTTTTTCATAACAGCTAAAAAAAAATTCTAAGGCTTCTTAACCCTCCTAATTAATTGAAACAAAATATTGCGGTTTGCATTGTTTTTATTTTTCTATTATTTTATGCTATATTCCTGATCTATAATTAATCTAATTTATTATTGCTTATCCATACTTTAAAAAATTTATTTTAATATGTTGTAATGAACAAATAAACTTGTAAATATGAAACTTGTATGATTTTTTTGAATAACTTGCCGTTGACCCAAGGTTATCTATTTTTATTTAATTTTAATATTATTTTCCTAATTAACCCCTAGTATTTTATTATTATTATAAATTTGTATGCTTATAATAATTGCCATGTTATTGCTTAATGCTTATAAAATATGAATACGGTAGCCCAGTACCAGTACAAAACTTACTTCACAGTGCGAAATAACAGAAATTTCGAGTTCTATTGAGTTTTTTCTCAAGTATATTTTTATTTTATGCTGTGACCCCATAATCTTTTTACTTTTCGAATAGATATATCGAAGACGAACATTTTGGTGTGTATTTAGGTCCATATTCGTTCAAGGGTTAAGGAGAACTAAATTTTTAAAAATTGGACAGAAAATAGTTAGCGTTTGAACTTTGAAGCGAGCTTAAATAAACCTGGCCAAGGTCTGACGCAATTAAATACATAATTTTTTTACGCAATCTTACAAATAATGTGCCGCAGACAGACTTTATTATCAGATAACCTACAGGAGGCAGCACAGCTGCGAATTGAACGACACTTCTCTGCTCTTCACAAAACGGCACGGTAAATCTCCGCGGTATGCATTTGGTGCGCTCTATTTGGCAACTCTTGCTCGGAAGCTCAGGAAGCAAAATCGGTGGAAAGAGAAACATGGCGACAATGAAGCAAGTACCTCGTAAAGTTTATGTTATTGGAGTTGGAATGACGAAGGTAATTATGAAACGTTTAATTTAAGATGTAAAATTTATCTAAAATTAAGTATAACCTAGTAGGCTTATGCTGAAAACCATAAGTTTATTATTAGTTAATGATATGCAAAACTGCATGCTTTGAGCCAACCTAGCCCTTGGAACAGGTTGTCAAGTTCACTAGTTCAAGCAAAGTTTAAAGTGTTTATTTAATTAAAGTACGGTAAACATAATTCAGAAATATTATACATTATACGGTGACAGTACTTTCAGTAATAATTTAATATGGTATTTTACCATAGAGCTACCGTGTGTGTGAAAACTCGAAAAGGCAATCTAGATCTTAGTTGATACTCAGAGCCTATGGATACACATTACACAGTAATCACTAATCACTGTAATCAGCTTTGAACAAAGTTTTGGGCCAAGGTTTACTTTACAAGGCTACAATGGTTTTGGGCGACTTCCTCAGGGGCAGACACATTTTCCACATTTCCAAGTATAGCCTATAAAGTTATATGTCTCAGGCCACCAAGAGCTGTTTGCCTGTTTCACACCATTTGCTTAAAATTGCCTCATGATCCCAACCATGTCAAGTTAAAAGTAAAAACTGATAGGCTACCCACGCGAATTTTTTTTTGTGATGAACAAAATTGATCTGTTTATAGCAAATCTGGATCATTTCGCATTGTCATGTCCTTTTTTTTTAAGTGTTTCCATAATGCCTAGGAGCTATATGTGGTTCGTGGTGGCTGTTCGAACACACTTGCTGTTTGGGCTAAAACCATGGGGTATAAAGCAGACTTAATTATTACCAGTATCAGAAATTATGCTGATATGTCAGCCAGAACAGAGCCAGATTAAGCCAGTGGATTCGAGGTTGCTGGGTGAGCTTGCCTCTCAACCCAATATGTTTAAGTGGTTCAAATCCCTGCACTTTAGTTCTGGGACTGACTGTAAGAACTTCTGGGTTCATGCAAGAGTGAAATTTCTTATAAAATAATAAAGTGGAGATTTCACAAGTTCAAACGTACATGTCCAACTGAGTATCATATGTGTCATTTCCCTCTGCAAAATTTAAAGAATATTAGGCTAGATACGGTATTATAGGCTATCAGGCCTGTAGGCCTACGTAACAGTTCAACCTGATAAATACGGTATAGTTAGCCTTATTACGGTAGCTCTTGAGGCAAAATTCATGTAGGCCTATCTCACCTAGCAGTCATTGGCTTCTAAAGCCTGTTAGTTGTGACATGTCACATATAAATTATATTATATATTATACAGAATTCATGAATTAATTTAATTTATTTGGCAATTTGTCCACTTTGGAGCCTAGACGATAATACACCTTAGAAATGTCCTAATTAAATGAATTTGAGTGAGCATTGAGATCAATCCTAGGAATATTTATTATTCTTTATCTTCCTATTAATTATTATATAAATAGACTTTGTATTAATTTAATTGAAAACAAGACAGCTGTAGGCGTACCGATAGGACCAGGTAGCTCACATACGAGTTCAATATTGACGATTTTTAACTTTAAAACGACTTTGGAGGTTCGCGTTTTCCTCTGATATATACAGTATGTTGGAGAAAGAAAAAAAAAAAGGAATGTATAAAAAAATCTTACTTTTCCTTTATCACTCTCACACATGCTAAGGGAAAATTAAAAAGCATCATGGGTGTATAATCTAGGAAAAGAGGGAAAGTCTAAATTTTCTTAAATTCCAATTTTCTCCTTCAGCCGTCGCGTCGCGTTGGCGGAAATCGCTGGCCTTTTTAAAATTTAGCTTCTGAGATCTACAACTGTGCATTAAAAAAAATATAAATATTAATTTATTATAAATTATATATTAGGCTAATTTAAATTATAAGGAGTGGACAGAGGTTTTAAAACATAAGTCTGTAGGCCTCCTATATAGCCTACTATAATTATAATTAGCCTAACAGAAAACTTAAAATAAAAACAAATTATTATGGTACTGTTCAACGTTCAAAAATCCCTCCACTCCGAGTTTCCCCGCCGGAGGCGAAATTTTTGTCGACATTCAAGCCAAATTTCGGGAATTTTATGACTCGTGAGGAAGAATTTTAAGAACTATCATAATGAAGCAGGGAGATTTCAAGTTGTCATTCCATTAATTTGTTCAGCTCCCTTTTGCTCATAATTATATTCTTCCATAAATTCTTCCTCACTGCTCTAAAATTTCGAAAATCTTTCCACAGCTGTTTTCCGACTAAATTCAAGTATATTTACCCTTAACATTGCGATAAAGTTCAATGGAGAAAATAACTGTAAATTTACTGAAATCCGTGATCATTGATCAGTGTAACCTTTGACTAGATAAAGTATGATTTTTTTTTCCGCCCAAATTCATGTCAATAAACAAAACATGGTACTGGAAAACTTTTATTTTTCCACTGGACTCGGATAAGTAAATGACCACTAGACTTTTCCGATTTGCCTTACTATAATACCAAAACATGGCGCAAAGGTCATTACGCGAACTCGTAAATACGATGGGACTATACAGTCATATTATCATACTAACTTATTCCATAATCTATGATATTTTCCATGTAGCTAATCATAAATTCATAAATGACAATGACAAAGGCTAATCTAATCTGTCTGACCTTTGGATATTTTGAGGATGGGTCTGACTCTGAAACTGACCTGTTACGTGAGGAATTTAGAAATAATAATACGGTAATATTAAACATGGGGTCATGTTTGGAAATATTGTATTAAAACTTGAACATGACAAACAATTTTTTCAGATTTTTAAAATTATTGCTGAGTAATTCCATTAGCGGCCATGTAACTTTATACCAAATTAGGCTACCATTCATGATATTAAAAAAATTGTTTTGCTTGCAGTGCATTATCAGATTCAAGTTTGACATTTTTTATCAGATATTACACCAACCATCTAAATAATATTAATTAGGCTACGTAACATAGCCTACATGATACAGACTTTTAGTAGAGCCTTTTACAGTATTAAAGAGATGGAATCTCAAAATAATTTATTTATTTAACTTACCACTTGTAGGCCTAGCCTACATTAACTTAAAAGATATAACTAAATTTCCCGTTTTTTTTTTCTCCTAAACATTTATTTTTAATTTTTTAAAATTATATTTCTGGCTGCATTATTAATTGCTTACTTCTCCCACCCCATTTCAGTTTCAGGACTGATTTTTCATATGTGTAAAATAAGCTTATACATTTAAAAAAAAATTTAAAACTAGGCCTAATTCTTTAAAATAAATGTGGAAAATAATAGGCCCTATGTGGAAATTATTTATAAAATAATTAACTAATTAATAAACTTTTTTTTTAGAGATTCCATCACTTTAAATACCAAGAAAATAGGGTATTGTTGAGGAGTTGAGCTGAGGAGTGAGTTAATAATTGGTAGTACTAGGCTAAACTAACTACGTATGGGCTACGCGCCCAATTATTTTTCTAAAGCCTATTACTCTCGTAGCCTTCCGCTTTACCGTAACCCAAGCCGAAACTGTTGTTTTGCAAGTTACCTACGCATCAATAAAATTACCTAGCTGTCTAAAAATAAAACATTTACCCAATGTAGCCTATGAGTGGGCGGCAGAATGTAATTGCATCTTTTCATTTGATATTTATTCTCTAGTCATAAACGTCAGTGGCAGTGCATTAAATAATAAAGCACAATTATTTATTATGTATGAAGAAGCTTTCAAGCCTAAAGTGTTTTTTTTTTTTAAGTAGAGTTATCAGTCTTTGACCCACTCTAGATCTATGGAGATAATTTATTAACTTTATTAAGGAATGATAGGCTAATATTTCTCTTAAAAAATGATTACCACATTTTTATTGCAGTTGGTACTAAAAATAATTAACTGCATTTTTATATTGTAGCCTACCAAAAATATTATTTTGAATATAAGAATCTTACTTATTTTGTATTGACTTAAACAGTGAGTGATGGGGGGGTGTAGTCAGAAGGCCGAATTGACAGAAGGCCGAACCGTCACAAGGCCGAAAAATGGCGGAAATACAATTCCC
>JAQGBM010000441.1:0-13822 GCA_034698405.1 Symphylella vulgaris | reverse complement strand
TTCCTCTGCGTTCTTTGAGGACTACTTCTGTCCTGTGGGTCAGGCGTTTCGGACGAATATATACCAGTGAGGTCAATAAATTTAAAAAAAAATTAAAAAAAAAAGTATTAGACCCCTGGAGTACTTGTTACTGTATTTCAACTTATAGACAAAACTCCGACGCTGCGACCAGTCGACCACAACGGTTTTTTTTCTAACCGTTGTGCCTTATAGTAAGCAATAGAGGAAAGACATCTGCAGTGGCCGCTCGGTGAACGAGCTGAGTCGCTCACCGGGGGTGATAACTTATTGGGATTTTTATATGGGAATGTTCTCGGAGATATAACCACTTGCTCCGTAAAGCAAGTGAAATGAATAATTGCTAATATTAGTTTTTTTCTTTTCTTTTCCTTTACTTTTCGATGTGCAAATGAAGAAAAAAAGGACGCTTCAGGTAAGTTCGGACACTGAAATTGGCAAAGTACATCTTTTACACATTTGAATAAATTGTAACCGTAATATACACTACGTATTATTGTTTTTTTTTTTTTTTGCAGATGATCACCAATATGAGTGGATAGAGGGCTGTGCCATCTTAGTCTCAGTTATAGTGGTGGTGATAGTGACCGCCTTTAACGACTACACCAAGGAACGACAGTTTCGGGGTTTACAGAGTCGAATCGAGCATGAGCACAAATTTGCGGTCATACGCGGCGGTGAAGTCCAGCAGATCTCCGTAGGCGACATTGTAGTCGGTGACATCTGTCAGGTCAAGTACGGTAAGTTTAGCACCTCACCCTTTATCCCCTATGGGGCGAGCATTTTAGATGACGCTGGCATCGAGTTAATAAATACGAGAAAAAAAAAACATTACACTTTTAACTCTATGTTTTAGGGGATATTATGCAAAATTATGTCATTTAAATGGATTTTATAAATAATGTATTTCATAACATAATTTTTGTATGTCCCCAAAACATAGAGTGTGTAGCCGAACAGGCTGCCCACCCGGTGGTGGCCCTGGCATGGAGTTGTGGAATAAAAAAATAGGACAGTGCAAGACCTATAATTTGCCCTTGAACCCGAAATCTCCTGTTCAAAGCCGGCCAAAGTTTTTAAGAATTTCTGGGTGAGTATATTTTATAAGGTTGTGTAGTACATACTCGAACATTTCAATGGCAAATTTGGTTTTAGACTGTTTTCGTTAATACCTGGTCTTTCGTGGAAAACTAAAGTGTTTTACTGATGCACCAAATTTGCCATCGAAATGTATGTACTACACAACCTTAAAGGTGTCGGCTCCTTTATTTACAGAGGACCCCCTATAATAGGTAAACGTTGGGTTATTTAACAAAAAATATATGGTTTACCACCCAAATAATAATTATTAGGCTTAATGTTATTAAAAATTACGGAGTACAGTAATTAATTTTAAAATCTCGTTTATTTTCGTTAATATTCCCCTCACATTTTAATCCGCAATATATTATTATGTTTCTTACCGGTATAATGCAGATAAAAATTTAATATTATTCTGCATCATCTTACAGAATATGATTTTGAATAATCTCAAATGTAACATAAATGCGGTTTTTATCCAAAACATTTTTGAAAAAATATATATGGTAGGGTCTACCTGCGGCATAAGTAGTTTTGTAAAATTAAATTAAAATTGAACATGCTATATTTTTGTTGTAATAATAGAAGGCAGGAAGCCACACGTTAACGATTTAATCGTCCTTGGATTGTAGTAGCTTTTTTAAATTCTTTATCTAGATTACATATTTTTATTATTATTTTAAATATAACTTTGAGTGTTTAATATCGATGTAAAATAGAATTGAGTAATATAATTTTTGACAAAATTTTGATACTTATCGGACCTTCTTAGCTTACAGATTAATTATCTGTCATCATTTTGGAATTTTCAATAGATTTGAAAATATAATTTTTGATTCACGATTTTGATTTCGCAGATTTTGAATTCACGCTTTTTCGGATTAAAAGCTCATTCACACTATACACAACGTTTCTCTGAATATCCCAGTGCACCGATCACGAAATGGCGGGTACTTGGTGCGCTGAGATAGGTGAATGAGAATATAGTTTCAGACAAAAGTCGTCAGCGTCAGCCTTAAGAAAGTTTAAACAAAATAGGTCCCGTTACAGATCCTCTTGCTCTCTGAGCGTAATTGACCCCCCTCCCTGCCCCAAGGTGAATAAGAATCCTAACTTTGCAGACAAAATTGGACCCCCTCAAATCGGTGTAACTTTTCCGCCGCTGCAGCTAACCATTCATATTTACTATCGAGTATCTCGATTCATAAAATATCTATGCCTTCAATCTTCAATCTGCACCTGTGCTAAAATTATTTTTTTACTGTTATTATTTCATTCTGTTGTTTTATTTCTACAGATAGGAGAAAAAAGAACGTGTATATATATATTTATTGGTTTTTACGAGCAGATATCATCTCTGGGCGGTGTTATTGCACGTTTGCGTGGGAGGGATAATTATTGCTTGTCGGTCGGGGCGAGGTCCTGTTTTGTTGGAGCTATTAGTGCTCCGGTCGCCATTTTCCTATGTACGCGAAAACATGACTGCTTTTCTTCGAACGAAAGATGTGTTTACAGAAGGAAGTGCCGAGAATATCCCAATTAACGGGGTTCAATAAAAATATACTTAGGATCGAGCTGTTCTTGTTAAGACGCTAAATTATGCATAGATAGTGAAGTGTAGATAATAATCTACAGACTTGCTTACACTGCATCATACTCGGTTAAGTGGGTAAAATTATAGACCAAAATGAGTTACCATGACCATTTAATTATGTTGATGCGAGTTTAAATCCCTTGCTCTGATGCTCATTAAAGAACCCTGAAGGGATTAAGTCCCACTGGACAAAATTCAAATCTCACTCCGTTTTTGGTTTATGACCTCATATGTCGCTCACCGCAACGTTAAAAAAAAAATCAAACAAATGCCTTTACAGGTAAAATTGACCCAGAAAGATATAGAGTTAGACCCTCCCCAGTGTCCCTGCATATTGCATAACCCAAGTAACATTTTTATAAAAATAAACCCCTTTACTCTTGAATAATGAATGTTTAACGCGTAATTATCTTTGGGCCCTTTTTGATTTAGATTTTAGACCCTGAATATTGTATAAGCCAAGTACCATTTTATCACTAGTGCGTGTATACATAAATAGGGATAGCGTGTGTATTTCTCTGCAGGACATGATTGTGTGTCCAAGTTGTTTGGCAGTCTTTCGGAAAACTATTAAAAATAGAAAAGCGATAAGGGTGCTTTTACACAAAACCAATATAAATTAGGGAGGACCATGCATCTTAGAAAGATTCCATTAAGACTTTATCGCTACACTTGATTCCTCATCGACCAAAGAACTTTTATTTACTGCGATATTTATCATTCTTGATAGCCAAACTCGAGAGAGTTGTCTTGTGTTATAGGTCCTACCTTTTTCATTACTTTACCATAAATTTCCCTCACTTTGGGAATTCGAAAACACGTTTTTAATCGAGTAAAATATATTTTATTATTTGCAGGTGACTTGCTACCGACGGATGGATTAGTCATTCAGAGTAATGACCTCAAGGTGGATGAGAGTTCTCTTACTGGCGAGTCCGATCATGTCAAAAAGGGAGAGCATTATGATCCCGTTTTATTATCAGGTATAATTAAACTTGTAACAATCTGAGCATTGTCCCCAGAAATGTGTTAAATTCTCATTTCGCGGTTTTTAGCCTGAGTTCTGGGTAGCAGAAATTAATATGAAAAGTTAAGTGTTTTAAGCTAGGATGAGTAGTCTACGATGGTAGCTACGACCTTTACTTACTACAGTATATTCTTTCACAAATTCGAACTAACTGATGATATAGGCTATATTTGTTAATTCAACATGTGTCCTAACATTTTTGTTTCGCTTTATCGGCATTATTGGGAGACTGGAGAGTTAATTTCCTTGTTTGCAGAACTGCTTACTAAACCAAAAATCACCCTAGAACGAAGAACATAGTATATAGCAAACGTCCAATTTCGACTTTGTACGGTATCCCAGCAATTACAAAAATATGAACCCCTGATAAAAAAAATATCTAGAATTAACGGGTATATAACTATATAGGCCTACAACTGCGTTGGCATATATGTGATTCTCCACCTCATTCACGTTTCCCGGGTAGAGAAAAAAATCTTAAATCTTGCGTTAAACCATCATATAGGCATATAATATATACCCGATCGACCCGACTTGATTCAAATTACTCTGAGACGCGAGCTTCTTCCTTTTCTTTCTCCAATAAAAACGTGACCCGAGTTTTGAGATGGTCCGACGTCGGTCATAAAACTTGTAGCTAATCATCGAACTATAATATTGATGTAACATGCTCGTCTTTGCGATGTTATAGCGTATATATTATATTTTGATCGTCTAAACCACGAATTTCCCCCTTCGGCTACTGTTCGTACTCTAATAAAAATAGAAAATTGGTTATGGGGTTAAAGGTTTATTTTGTGTAATAAAAATTTTAATGTGCAAACTTAAAATAATACGGTATAAGCAGCTTTTGAGCCGGGATACATGCTGCGAAAAAGCATCCTAAAATTCAGTAAAAAATATTCTTTTTATGGGCAAGTAAATTTGGTTTGAGAAGCTACAGTCTACCTAGTCCATTCTTGATATTTGAGATCGGAGAGATTCGTAGAGCTACGGCTCTTTCGTGTTAAGAAAAAATCCGGAAAATATAAAATGTAGATCCACTTGCTCTCATCTGCACTTTATAGAGCTATTTCCAAAAGTAAATAAGAATCGTATCCTTCAGTCAAAATTGGCAGAGAAAGGTGGTGAAAACTCGTCTTTTGGTCTCGGGTGTTATACTGTTAAAAAAATCAAAATCATAAACATTACGAATACATAAAACAAAATGGCGACACATTATTGTTTTAAAATGCAATTTTATTTATGTATTCGTCGTTTCATATAACTCACATTGTTTTTTAAGAAGATATAAAAAGTTTTAACCAACGTTTTTGCCTCTTTTTGATTGATTACGAATACAGTATATATCCTACATCTGTCGAAAAATTAGCCTGGCTGAACCCAACTTTTACTGCTCAAATCCCGTTCGAGGCTGAAAATAATTAAATTTTTTGGGAGCTGAGAGTACTGTAATTATTTGAAGTTGCATTAGCCATCAGCCCTTAGGTCAGGGGTTACGTTGTTCCTCCTGGTCATTTAGACTAAAATCAAATCTCATACCAACCTTAAAATTGCTAAATGAAAATTGTTTTGTTATATTTTTAAGGGACTCATGTGATGGAGGGCAGTGGCAAGATGGTAGTAACAGCTGTCGGAGTCAATTCGCAGGCCGGCATCATCTTTACCCTGCTTGGAGCTGCTCAAACCGAAGATGAAATCCAGAAAAAGCAGAAAAGAAAGGGTATGAAGTCGAATTGCTTGTTTGGAGTTTGTTACGACGTAGTTTGTAGAAGTAGTCCCATAATATCCATTTTTATGCCATCCATAACTTTTAATTTTCAAATCCATTTCCATCAAGAAACCTTCGCATTATTCAAATTATAACGGAAGTTAAAAAAGATATGAGTGAAAATATGACACTGTCTTTTTCCTTTTTCATTTGCATTAAAAGTAGTAACATTACTTTGAAAGTGTGATTTTATAATTTTTCCCAATATTTTACTTCCTATTTTTATAATCTGAACGGAATGAGACCTAATTATTTTAACTATTTTATCGTGTTAGAAAATAATACAGTTTCAGCATTTTAAAAGAAGCACCTTACGAAGTTATGAGATCGAGCTACGACTTTAACATTGCCCTAAAACTTAAATCCTAAACACTTAATTACCCGTACTCATAAATTTATTACAATAATGTAATTTTCATCACATCACGTCAGACATCACATACCCGGTATTTTGAAGTCACTTCGAAAAAAAAATTATACAGTAGAACCTCTATATCGAACCTCTATATATAGGTTCTACTGTATAGCGATAATAATTAATAGGCCCTATCAAGGGACCAAAAATTACTACCTGTACTGTATGAGCAAGGAGATTTTACCTCCTTGGTAGCCTATGAGTAAAGCTGCAGTAGGTTACTAGGCCTATTTTTTATACACGTTTTGCCCAGTGCTAATTACTGTATATATACTGTATATATTTTTACAGTACCCACAATTAAGTTAACTTATACATTTTGAGCCCTGTTAGCCTATGTTACATTCATTTGGCTCGATTAAGGCTTCCGGTTAAATATGCTTGTTCTTAAAATGCTGTAACTGGAGTTGATTTTAAAATATTGTCCAGTCCTTACTATTTTGTTAGTTTATAAAAATCCTTAGTCCTACCGTATATTTTAACGTAGTGAAACCCCGAAGGATGTTTTATCATCTCGAGGGGTCGTTTTCTTTTTAAAACTAATCTTTGTTGTTTAATTTTTTTCCTTTTCTTTTCCGTGTTTGAACCCTCGCATGTGTCTTCCTCCTTGTCCAGAAGCCAAAAAGCATCGCAAAAAGAAAAAGAACAGTGCAGCAGGTGACTAGTTGTTTAAAGTAAAAGAAATGATTTATCGAAATCAATACAATCGCATCAAATTGATTTATTTTGTATTCTTCATATCCCATACTTTATTTTATTCCTTCATTTAACGTCATATAATTTGTTTTTGTTATTTTTTCATAATAAAAATGATCAATTTCTTGCTTGTTCTGATTTCGATATTTAGTTTTTGAATATTGTCTATGTATTACTATAGTCTGTACGTTTTTGTGGGAACACGATATCGTCAAATATTCTACCCTCTTCACGCATTACTCGATCATTATTATTCTATTTTTCTTCCATTAACCTTTTCGAGACATATTTTGTCAGCTTCTTCGCATTAGGCCTAACGCTAAAAGCAAAGAATCAAGATTGCATGAGGCACTTTCAAGGGATTTAATTAGGCCTAATAGCTTTTCTTCAAAACTTTGTAATTAATAACCTGAGTTAAATTTTAACCAATCTACTTAATATCATGAAATATACTTTGCATAAATATGTTTATAAGGTAATACTGAAAGTTTGTACGAAAGAAAGGTGCTAGGCCTAACATACTTCATAGAGCACTTCCGCTAAGATTGTCTGCTACGATTCTCAATAAAGAAATTATAACATAATACTGTATTGAAAATACGAGTATTAGGATAATTGTTTTAATACTGTAGTACAGTACTGTATAAAAAAATACAACTATTCTTACAAAGCAGACATTTCAGCCTCAATTTAATATCATAGCAGAAGTTTTAGCAGACGCCGTGCTACTGGTTACCGACACCAGCAAATCATGCGTGAAAAGAATTAGTGTTCAAAAGTTATGAAAATTAATAATGTAGGCCTAATGTAAAAAATAATTATGGTAACTGTTGGCCTATCAGGTGTGCAGCTCAAAGCTTTTGCTATTTGTTTAAATGCTACCGATGAATGTCGATAAGGGTAAATTGAAAATGTATTTATGCAAAATGCGGGTGCTACAGAGGACGAAGAGTGTGCAGCAGTGACGGGCAATAGTCACATGGGAGTTCCTGAGGAAATGGGTCCTGCAACCAACACTGCCAACAAGAAAGACGAACCCGTCGAAGCCTCTTCACCTAGGAAGGAGCAGTCTGTTTTGCAGGCCAAGCTCACCAAACTCGCCATTCAGATCGGATACGGAGGTAATTGTATAAATCTATTTTAATACTTTACCCTGAGTCTTGTGTGTTATTAATAGTCGAGTTTTCAAAGGGTTCTTAGGCTTTAACGGATTAAAATTATACTGTATCGTTCTAATAAATTATGAATAATTTTCTTTTAAGGGTCATTTATTGCCGTTCTGACAGTGATTATCCTTATCCTGAGGTTCTCCATCGAGGAATTTGTTGTGAAAAAGCGAGAGTGGGAGGTGACCGACATGCAATTTTTAGTCAGATATTTCATCATAGGTGTTACTGTCCTTGTGGTCGCTGTTCCGGAGGGGCTTCCCCTTGCCGTCACTTTAGCTCTTGCATACTCCGTTAAAGTACGAAGTTACTAACTTAACCTTTGACAATCTTTAAATAACCCTTTAATGTACGTATTTTATTTGAACCATTTAGAAAATGATGCTTGATAACAATCTGGTGAGACATCTGGATGCTTGTGAAACCATGGGAAACGCAACAGCCATCTGCTCAGATAAGACTGGTACTCTGACGACCAATCGAATGACTGTAGTTCAGAGTTACATCTGTGGTAAGAATTGAAATGGTGTTGGTATGTTTTTTTCTTATAAAAATTAAGTTTTTTTGTCCTGAATTCTTTTAGGTCATCAACACAAGACAGTGCCAGCTTTTAACACACTGCCCCATTTCGTTGGCGATACATTAATAAATGGTATTTCCATCAATAGTGGTTACACATCCAGAGTTCTGGTACGTTTTAATGGGTACTACAAGATGGAATACAGACTTCAATGGTAAAATGTATGTTTTTTTTTTCAGCCTCCTGATAATCCCGGAGAACTTCCCAAACAGGTTGGTAACAAGACGGAGTGCGCCCTCCTGGGTTTTGTTTTAGATTTGGGCAAAGACTTCCAGACCATCCGGGACGATGTACCTGAAGAGAAATTAATCAAAGTTTTTACCTTCAACTCGGTACGAAAGTCTATGTCCACTGTAGTGCCACGCGAGGGAGGCGGGTTTAGACTCTTCAGTAAAGGTGCCTCAGAAATCATAATGAAAAAGTAAGAATTAACATACAATACTTTTCCCCATCATCTTCTCATATAAAATGAATTGTGTTGTAGGTGTGCATTCATCCATGGCAAGGATGGTGCTTTAGAAAGGCTGACGAAAGACAACGTAGACCGTCTTGTCCGCGATGTAATAGAGCCCATGGCGTGCGACGGTCTGCGTACCATCTCGATTGCCTACAAGGACTTCGTACCAGGCAAGGCTGAAATAAACCAAGTGCACTACGACTCTGAACCAAACTGGGAAGACGAAGACACCATCATAACCAACCTGACATGCGTGTGCATCGTTGGTATCGAGGATCCAGTACGAGCCGAGGTGCCCGACGCCATCAGGAAGTGTCAGAGGTCTGGCATTACGGTTCGAATGGTGACGGGAGACAACATTAATACGGCACGCTCCATTTCCATGAAATGCGGCATTATTAAGCCTGGAGATGATTTTCTTATTTTAGAAGGAAAGGAATTTAACAAGAGGATACGAGACGCTAATGGCGAAGTCCAACAGCACCTTTTAGACAAAGTCTGGCCCAGACTGCGCGTATTAGCCCGCTCTTCGCCGACTGATAAATACACATTAGTTAAGGGTATCATAGACTCCAAACTTAATGCAAACCGAGAGGTGGTTGCTGTCACGGGAGATGGTACCAATGACGGACCTGCTCTCAAAAAAGCAGACGTTGGGTTTGCTATGGTAAGTAACTCGATGAGATATTAAAAATAAGTTATTAATGATTATTAACATATTTCAGGGTATTGCCGGTACGGACGTAGCCAAAGAAGCGTCAGATATTATATTGACGGACGATAATTTTAGCAGTATCGTCAAAGCAGTCATGTGGGGTCGTAACGTTTACGACAGTATCGCTAAGTTCCTTCAGTTTCAGCTAACCGTCAACGTAGTCGCCGTCATTGCCGCTTTCACGGGAGCTTGTGCTATCAAGGTTTGTTTTTGATTCAACACTCTTAAGAATCGACCAGAAGATACAGTATTTTTAAAATCATTTACAGGATAGCCCGTTGAAAGCGGTCCAAATGCTGTGGGTAAATCTTATAATGGACACCCTGGCGTCATTGGCTTTGGCCACGGAGGTGCCCACACCAGATCTGCTGCTTAGGAAACCGTATGGAAGAACGAAACCGCTCATATCCAGGACTATGATGAAGAATATCCTGGGTCATGCCGTCTACCAACTCATTGTCATATTCACTCTACTTTTTTACGGTTAGTCTTGCAAGTTCGAAGTAAGTCTTTTTAAGTTGGTAGCATTTAAAATGTTATTAAATTCTTTATTCAGGTGATAAACTGTTTAATATAGACAGCGGGTTAGGTGGCGAACCAACCGAACAGACTCAGCATTTCACAATAATTTTCAACACTTTTGTCATAATGACTCTGTTCAATGAAATCAATGCTCGCAAAATTCACGGACAGCGCAACGTATTCCAGGGCATTCATACTAATCCCATTTTCTACGGCATCTGGATCGCTACGCTACTTCTACAAGTAAGGCCCTCCTTCAATAAGATACCTTAAATTTTTTTTATACAGTAATACTGTATTTATTTATAAAAATGTAGACGAAAGGTGAATACGAAAACTAACAGTGAACGCTCCCTAGTGCTTTACACTTTGATGATTTTTGTATTTAGCTTTACTGTACCTTGAAAATAGGACCTGTATGTTGCCCTGAAAGCTTGGTGTTTTATGTACTAGGTAGTTTTAATATGCTGTCGTGTTATAAAGAATTAATTTTTTGTTTCAACTGACTTTTCGTCTACATTTTTATACGAATTAACGGGAGCGAGATGGTGAAATTATGTAATATTTATTTAGGTTGTCATAGTGGAATTTGGGGGCTACGCGTTTCAAACAAAAAAACTGGACCTGGACCAGTGGCTCTGGTGTCTCTTTTTGGGATGCGGAGTCCTGCTCTGGGGTCAGGTTGTCACCTCCCTTCCAACCAGGCGATTACCCAAGAAGCTTAGCTGGGGCTCGGGTCCCCCAGAAGATTTAGCAACCAATGTACCTATTGATGATGAAACTACTTCTTCGGAGAGCAAAGACATGAAGAGGACGGGACAGATCTTATGGATCAGAGGTCTAACTAGGCTTCAAACTCAGGTAAGTGAAGCATGTAGTGTTTACGGGTGTCGTATTTCAGATATTTTGAGGTTTATCGCTCCAAGACTCTAAAATAATACCGTAATTAACGAATTTACTAAGTCTTGTAGCGATAAAATACCATTACAAACATGCGATAAAATGATTTTTTAATAAGTATTAAAAATGTCTTCAGGATATCCGGTCCTTATGACGAGACGGTAAACCGAGGTTGCATTAGGCATAAATTAATACAGCACGTTTTTTTATTTTTATAAAGCATGTTTTTAATATTAAATCGGAGCGTATTCTTATCCAATTTCCCTTTCCTGGTCATAAGTTTGTTTTGTTTTACTAAATTTTGTTTGAAAGTTTGTCCAATATTTTTATACATGGTTAATATCCGTGTGCATCATTTGTGACATTGTCAATGTGACGTCACAGTTTTGAAAGTTCTTTGAAAGTTGATTTATAATGAAATTGATTTATGATCCCTTGAATTAAACCCTGAAATTTATCCGAAATGGATTATTTTTCAACCTCTGTTTACTGTCTGGGCACGTGCATGAGTGCATTGTTTTATTTTATCTGGTTTCTGGAATTTTCTTTTTGAAATAAAGTTCTAAATAAAATAAAACTATCCCCGCATAACCCAGAGTGCGGTTTTTTTTTTTGTTGGTTTTTACTTGTGATGTCAATTTCAGGATGATTTTTTAATTTATTTATTTACAAGTTAATGTTGTAAATAACTTAATAAAGAATTTAGGTAGGTTAAATGAAGTTGAAGATAAAAGGTAAGTTGTTTTATAAGGTGGTGATAAAAGGATTGGCCTTTGTATTATGTGGATAAATGTGCACCACTATTCGAGTGCAACTTGGACTTCTCACGAAAAATAAACTATCAATGATGGATTTTCTCCGAAAGAAATCAAATCACGGTTGGGAAGGAAAAAATTTTCCACTTTCCCGCCAAAATAAGTCACGGTTCAGAACAGAAACTGATATTAAAAACCTTTATTTTTAAGAACAGGTAGGCCCTACCAAAAAATTATTGGAACCAGAATCAACATTTATGTTACGATTTTAGGAAAATCAGGAGACTAAATGGCTTTATAACGTTAATGTCGTACTCGTATTTTAAATCTTTAGATTTGTAACCGCAGAACCCCAATTTGTTTTAATGGAATTAAGAACGGGAATCTGTAGACTACCGAATTATAACTGAAACTAAAAAAAAAACTGTTCCGAACCGATTTTAATTGTCCTCAATTTTGCCTATGTTCAATAAATTAAGTTATTAGGCCTATTCTAAAAACTTTGTTTTGGCGGGAAAGAGGCATCCATCGTTATTTGATTTCAATGCTGTTCTATTTTCTGTCTTTCAACATCTCTTTCAGCTGTAATTATTATCTTAAAGGTATCATTTTCTCACTGGTTATGGTTTCATAAAAATGGATAATTATTATATCTGCTTTAACCAATCTTATTTTTCTCACAAAACTACGAATTTAACTTCGTCTATTAATCTGCCTTTCTTCTGCGCCGCTTAGTCTTTTAATTGGCAATATTAATACCTACGTAAAACTCATTTTAATGGTTAAGACGGTTTAAATCATCCGAACTTATTTTTACTTTTTTTTTTTTTAGTACCGTACGTAATAATAAAGTACACAAATCGCACTTTCATCTGAACTGAATATTATTAAACACCAACTTCTTATAATAATTCACAACAATATTAATATGAAACATCTCGAATCATCACTCTGCATGCGCTTATTTGCAAAGGGAAATAGACTAACATAGATTTAATAATAATATCTATAATACTAACACGTCAGAAATCCAAAAATTACTTTTGCAATCTGCATAATAGGCCTACTTTTATGCAGCATAATTTTTTTAATAATCATAAAATATTTTTTAAATATCACTCGTAATCACCAATTCTTAAAAAAAACTATTCATCCAAATATTTTATAATTCAGGAGCCTATAATTCTGATATGATTTGTGTCATCTTCGTACTTTTCTTAAGCCTAACTTTCATTAAGCCTAAATGCAGTTAGGCCTAACAGTTTTGGATTTCCGGGTGTACTTTAAGCTTATATTGCGAACAATTTAACTTCAAAACGAGGTGGTGCGGATATAATATTAATCAGTATAATGAATAAATTCTATTCGCTTACAGTATTTTGTGCTTTAAAAAAATATTGTCCAATTATTGGGTAACTTTTGACGGTACCATCATATAGTCTACCTCCAGAGTTTTGCGAAACTTGACGCCTTATTTGCAGCTTTTTCGTATCCTATGCTGTGCTGTGGTGTAATTTGAAAAAAATATAATAAAAATACTGACATTCAACCATGCTGTATTCATCTTAACTTGTAGCCTTTTGAAATGATTCTACTAACACTGGAATGGCCGATTCTATTAGAGTTTCAGTAACGTTTTGAGTGGATTGAGATTGTTTCTAGAAACTCAGTCGTTTGACATCTATAACTTAGGCCTAATCTTCATATAAAACTACGTTACTGATGCACTAACTCATAGTCATTCTCTAAAATGAGGAAGCAATGAAATAAGAATAAACGAATTTGAATACGGTACATTAAAATATTGTTATTTTAAATATTTTGGGGGGATTTCACAGTCCTCCCCATTACCCTATAAACTATTTTCAAATTAACTTATATTAATTTAGTTTCCATATCCTTAAAGCATTTTTAAAAGTTTAAATAAAGCTAATTAATTCAAGCTAAAATCTAACAGTAAAAATACCGAAGTAATTAGGCTATTAAATTTTTAAAATTTCTGATCTACGTACCAATAAAAATTTGCTGATCTGTGACTGAGATAATAAGAATTAGCTCAACTTCATTTTGCAATAATTGCTTTCTCTTAACTATTTTATCTTTACTAAGTTTTTTATTTCTTTTTT
>JAQGBM010000440.1:0-13822 GCA_034698405.1 Symphylella vulgaris | reverse complement strand
AATTTATTCGATATTTATCGAATTTGTTTCGAAATTACCGCGTTCGAAGTTAAAATTGGCGAACTTATATTCCGTTCGAACTTAACATTTTTCGAAGCTATTCCGGCGACCCGAACCACGGACTTTCCGAATTAAGAAGCAAGCGCGCTACCTATAACCACTGATGGGTTTGGCGAACTTCATACATAATATTGAACACCCTTTACAAAAACTGTATCGATCGTATCATGCCTGACTGCTTATTTTGGTTGTTATTCAAAATGCTGACAATCGGAAATTCCTTGCCGATGAAGCATACAGCACAGCAAACGCGGGTCTCTCTCCTTGATGCCCTTATATATAACAGCATAATTGATCATTTTCTGATATTACCAAACCCTTCTACTGTATAAGCAAAAGTCATCAACGATGCGCTCCACGCATTGTTGTGTTAACATTAACCGGGTATTTTTTTTTTTATTTAGGTCTTTGCTGTAATTTATTGATAGATGGGTAAATACGTATCATATACAAGACGCCAGCCAGCATTTTATTTAATGTTATAATATGTTCGTGTAGAAATTTAATTACTCCAGATTTGCCCTAGGGATTAGTATCTAGGCTCATATTTTTTATGGTATTATTTACGTACTTATTAAAGATGTTTGCTGTTGAAAAGCGCCTGCGATTTTAATGCGAAAGTAATGGCTTGATCGTAAATTTACAAATTGGGCCATTACATGCTCAACACTGGAAATTCAGACAATATGTTATTATTATTACAAATTATAGGCCTATATGTGTATAAAATATATAAACCGATTTACCGTATAATGTTAGACTATTATTAAAAGATGCATGGGAAGAACTGTAAAAATAAACAAGAGAACATAAATAAAAGAGCGTATATATATACATAATTATAGTGGATAGTTAACTAAATAGCCTATTAACAAAGCAGTATATGGTTTAATCTTAGACCAACCTAGGTCTAAGGTTTAATAAGCCACACATAGGTTAACATTAATTATTTTAAGTTACGTATTCTGAACATGCAGAAGGTACCAAATTTGATTGACCATTATTTACCATTATGTTTACTAAAATTTCCAAGGTATAATGTGACAGGCGAGAAAAATGGCCAAAATATTGAATGTTGGCTAATTGTTTTTGTTGACTTCCTGTTTGAAAAATATGCAAAAAATGTTCACAAACTTTTTAAATTTTGTTTATTATTTAAGTCAATGCACATAGGGCAACTTACGAGTAATGATTACCGGTACCATATTCTTTTTTTTTTTTTTGTAATTTAATATAGTGTTTTTATTATATCACCGTAATTTCGACGGGAGTAAAATTTAAAATTTTTACCATCAAATTGCTAAAAAAAAAAAAAGACAAGAGCAAAATTAAAAAAAAAAAAAAGAATATGGTAATTATCCAGTGTAATTGAATTAACTTCAAATTAAACTTTTTATCATTACAAGACAAACTATGAAAATGAAGATAAACCACAAATTAATCGTAATGTAATTTTCAGGTGTTACATAATATTATATGCACCCTCTTAAGATTTTATGGAATATGTTCTTGAAAAACAAATATTAAGTTAGTATACTTCTGAATATATTATTATTATTTGGCCTTTTGCCATTACCTCTAATGTTCCCTGTATACCTCTACATTTTTGGCATTATTACATATACTGCAAGCTCATAGATCCACACTAATAACGAGTGTACAGTAGGCTACATTACTTAGAGCCAAAAAAATTACGAGTCTGCTGTTGCACTGTAATTATCGGTATTATTGTATACACAAAACCCAATCTATTATTTACTTTTATACGGAGTACCTATACACCTATACCGAAAAAAAAACCATCCAATTTATCAGCTGCCTGCTTCTTGTCAAGGAATTTAGTTACTTAAACGCCACCTTGCGTCCAAAGCAACCAACCGTCACATTTAACAGACTCTCCTGCCTTCGCAGGTCAATATAACACAGGTGGTGTTCTTGCGGCGCACAGCTTAAAAACATCGCAGAAACGATCTAATACAGACAACATTTTTCGAACACATTATAATGCCAGCTGTGACCCAGTGCAAATGGTTCTACGCTTTTTGCCGGTAACTCAATCTTCTACAACATCGGTCATTCAATTTTCATTTGCACCGCGGCTGCATGCTCCCAAAAAAGAAATTTTCCTTCTTGTAGGCTACTACTGAATGTAAACACCGCCAACGTTATAGGGCAAAAGCAAAACAACTACCGGTACAGAACAAAACATTCGCGGTTTTGTTTATTTATTTAACATTGGGATAGTACGCTCTGCTGTGGCTTTGTATACTACTTTAATGTACCGTATAGCCTACTCGTAGGTATTGCATAAATAATAAAACTATTAATGGTACCAGTATAGTATAAAACTATCCTAAGAAGCCGGCCCTTTTCAGTCTCTTTTTACATTGCCATATGGCAATAGTGTCATAACAGCCTACCTTATAGCAACAATCACATTTATCAAATAGCTGATTTGATTAACTAATCAGAATTCCATGTCCTTACTAAGCCACTAAGTTATAATAGGCCTATCATTCAACAATACAGAAGTAACAATTAACAACATACCTTAATAAGCAAACAATCAAAAATAATCAGGCATCCAAAGTATTTAGCCTAGTTGTTTTTAAGTAGATTGTTATGCACCTCCGTCTCTTAAAGTTAGCTCTCTATACGTCTTCTTTTGACTTTAGCTGTACACCTAAACACCTAAACAATAGATTTACACAATAACGGAGAACATCCCTTATCCAGCGTAGAAACGTGGTACACTGTAATAGAAATTTGTCCCCTTACCGTATAATGATTGGCTTCCCAGTAATACAATTCGGTGTATGTAGGCAAAGACATTATGAGGGGTTTGAAAGTTCCACGATTTTCCTGGCCACGATTATCGCCGCACCAATAACAGGATAAAAATAAATTATTGTAATTATCTTCGTTACCCTTGGACGAATTTAAATATTGTTTCACCAAAATGGTTCGTCTTTAAATATACGGGGTATTTATTAATTGAAAAAGTAGAAAAATTATGGGGTCCCAGGCTCCCAGCAATTTCTTAAATTTCGTGTATAACTAGCCTATATACATCAGTACAAAAGTTTCCTACTCCCAGTATAAGTCTGCAATAAGAACACTTTAGACAGACCCTGTATAAAAAGACAAGGCTGGTAGAAATGGATACAACTTAATCGTTAAAATCTTCTAGTAAGTCACGAAGATGGAAGCTTTGCAATTAACCTCTTTTAATACAAGCTATCATCTTGCCAAAGCTGACGGATTTACATGTTAATGTTTGCTTTAGTCTTTTAGTCTCAACAGGATGTACAAAAATGTAAACAAGAAATAAAATAGGGCCTAATCATTCTCTTAAATTTACTTGGTAAAAAATGAAAGATTTCCTTTGGCATAATTTGTTGTTGACATTAATTAAGACATTATTAATGTTTCGTCCATAAGAAATACGATTTCTGAAGTAAATCATTGGGAGAAACTTTACAAGAGGAGAGAGACAACTACAAGAGACGTAAAGCAAGTAGAATTAGCAGACATTCAGTGGTCGTCTATACTTGCCTTCGATCTCTTGCAGTTCGTTACCGTACGTACGTATTTTTAGACAGTTCAGGAGAAACATTACAGTGACGGGAGAGACAACTGCAAAAGACAGGAGGCAAGTAGCAGCAGGGTAGCAGGTATTAAATGGTCGCCTACTTGCCTCCCGTCTCTCGCTGTTGCTCTCGGAACTGAAACTGTTCCAGTTTTTCAGGTACCCTATAGTTAATTATACACATCATACCCTGTTAGGAATTTTACAATACAATTAGGAAAAAACCAGTCTAGATGGCATCGTCGGGCATAGCCTCAGTCAGAAGAAGCTGTAGATAAGCGAACGTTAAATCAATTTTAGTGAAAGCAGAAGTGGTGACTGGTGAAAGCTATAGCTTCTGTACTCTGTAGTTTTCTTGTTATTATCTCTAATATTGTTTTCATATCTAAGTTAGATGTTCTATAATTCTCTTAGAGACTATCTTGCTATCTCCATGTTGTTCGTTGATATTTTTATTTTGAAAAAAAACTACGCTTATTTCTTGAAATCCCAATTACATACGGGAATATATACAATTTTTGTCTGCGCTGATAAACATGTACGAATCTAGTTCTTTTGCTGTTCTGGTTAGCGGAACTGATTGCATTGCTCTCTCCTGTTGCCTTTTTCCTATTAAAAGTTGTAGCTACAACATGTTTTCTCCAATGCAGCAATCAAGTATTAAGCCTGTGTAGCAGCAAGGATTGTACAGCACCGAGTTAAGACCAGCTGTGTTGCTACATATTGTGTAGTTGTTTGCCTGCAAACGAGAAACTGTTACATGTTAAAATTAGGTTTATTTTTAGCTCACGATGCCGGTTCTACTTGGGTTATTAAATTTTAAAGAAAGCTTTCTTTGTAGAAAACATGTTCCCTTGTTGAGATTTTTTAGCTCTTTTCTTGGAAAAAATGATTTTGATGTCATAAATGCAAACTGGGTATAATATTATGTATAAACAGAATAAAGTATTAAAGTATGTTGTATATGTGTACGAGAAAGTATATAAGTTTTACCCAGGATAAAAGATTAGTGTTGAAAATCTTAAGACCTATCCTAATCTTAAGTAGCTCGACAGTATATGGTATCTTCTTTGACTCTTTATTACGAGGTATACCCCGTATTATTGTAAAAGTAGGTTTAGGAGAGAATTTTAAGGTAAGATATGTTTAAGATCTAATGTAAAAATACTTTTCTGAGTATTCCGCGGCGCCTATTCCATACGACTTACGTATACAAAATAAGTGTCACCAACTTCGAACTTAGGTTCAAATCTTGACTCTGGCTTGAATTCAAATTCTCGTCTAAGCTCGACGTGTTTAAGTCTTGCTCACTGGTCTAAATTCGGACTTGAGTACGGTAAGTTGAAATCTTGACTTGCTGACAGATCTGAATCTGTATTTGAATTATTGCATATGGGCGTCCAAGCTGGTTTACCTGACATCCAATCCACAGAAATGGTCTTTTCTTTAAAACTTACTAAAGGGGTATAATTTTAGACACAACAGTCTAAAAAACAAGAAAAGAATAGAGAAAAATATTATTAATTCTGTTCGCAGCGCCACACAAGCAGTTTATAATACGAAGCTTAATCTACCTATATCCTACAACTTCATTGTCCAAGATCTTTGGTTGTGTAGTCTTGTAGGACTGGTTTGAACTTCGAAGAATGATATCATATGTCTCTCAACTGCTTGCGATATTTGGCACTTCTTTTCAGCTCCCCATATACAATAATTCTGAAGTATCTTTTTTGTTTGGTTTATGAAGGTTCTACTTGGTATACCTCTCATCATCATCCATTCGTTGATTTTGCTTTGCAGCTTTCAACTATCTCCGTACAAGCTTAGCACAACTTTCTCTATTACCCCTATCTTCTGCCATATTTCTAGAAATTCTAGCTTCATCCCATGATAACGGACGCTTTCTTGTCTAGTCTAGATCAATTCTACAGCATCTCCCACCACCTATCGACGGGGCACTCTTTGAACAATAATCCTTATGCACATCACGTCATGAACACCCTGTACTTGCGTCAACCGTTTTTACCTCGAAAAGATCTTCATTACTCGCCTGGTTCTCTGTGCTGTTGTATGTTTATCAAAGATATCCCCTTCTCAGTGTCTTTATGCGATGTATACAGTATAATAACTCGACTGTTTATCCAATATTCCTTTCGACGTGAAGAAAATGAGTGTTTTTTGTTCTCCCTTTTAACATAAACATCACAGAAAAGTCGCTATAGCTCCTAAAATCACATAGGAGCACTGCTCTGCGTTGATGTGTATATTTACACGATGTTTGTCTAATCAGAAAATCCTGTCAACCTTTCTTATAACTTGCTTCATGATAATGTCGAGACATGCAACGTTGGGTCGTTAATTAAGTAATTAATGACGATATATCTGTTAAAGACGGCTCGCGTATATGTGCTATTAACAACCAATATGATGCGCTTAAGAAAAATATTGTTGACCCAAGAATGGTGGACTTGTTATTATGTCAAACTTATTGGGAAGTTATTGTGGGTTATTGATACTAAAAGGAAGACTTGGAGCCATCCCCAGTGGTTCAGTGGATGTCGGTATTATACTCGTAGCCTCAGAATCCGGAAGGTCCGCTGTTCAAATTCCGGCTGGAGCTGGTAAGAATTTCAGTGAAATTCTTTGAAGTGGCGACTCATTCGAGTTTAAAGTTAAACCGAGGTATTGTATCTGCACATTTAAATAGAACTATCTAATATCATATACGTAGGTTTATAACTCTTGGCCAGTGTCCCTGATGCAAAATTATAATCTCACCCCGTCGTGGGGTTATATGACCTTCGTTGTACAGCGACGTTAAAAATCAACAAACAAAAACACTAACTTCGACCTAAAGTCTGTTTTCAGTCAATTCGGATTAAGGCTCCCGTGTTAATTCAAATAGAAAATTTTTGTAAAAGGACATGTAAGAGACTAAGAGGACACCGACACGTAGCCTAACTGTGAAATAATGGCAAACGCTACAATTATGAAATTTTAAACAGAGATAAAGAAGATGTTAAACGGGGGCTTCTACGGTTTACATTTTAAAAAAATTGTATCGATATTTTTTTATCAATCGATAAACTTTGGGAAAAAAATTCAAAAGTGGGTTGACTTTGAGCGGATTTTAAAAATATTTCTGTAACATATTATATTCAAAAATAAAACAGCCCATCCAGTGTTTAGTGCACTAAAAATACTTTAAGATGACTATTTAATATGAGTTATTGGTGGTCCAGGGTTCGAGCTCTACGCTATACGAAATTTAAGTGGAAATTTTTTCACTTAGAAATTGCGATACTTTTTCGTAGCCAAGAACTCGAATTAACCACCAATAATTCATATGAAATAGTCATATTAAAGTATTTTTACTTTTTAGTGCACTAAGCACTGCATGGGCTATTTTATTTTTGGATATATGTTACAAAAATATTTTTAAAATCCGCTCAAAGTCAACCCACTTTTGCAATTTTCCCCCAAAGTTTATCGATTAATAAAAAAAAAATATTGATACAATAAAAAAAAAATGAAAATCGTAGAGCCCAGTTAAACATCTCCTTTATCTCTGTTTAAAATTTCATTATTGTATAGCGTTTGTCATTATTTCACAGTTCATGCCAGCTTTTTGGTCCTTTTTCAAAAATCTTCTATGGGAAACACTCGGTCTTAAGGGTTACGGTATACGGTTATAACTGAATATCAAAATAAATCACGAATTAACTCACGAAATCACGAATTAACCCAAGGAATTTCTACTATAACGTATCGGTAATTGCCTATCATATTATTTGCCCAACCGATTTAACTTACGAAATTGTCGATTTTTACCCACGATTTTTTAAATTTTAATTCTCAAAATTCTCGGGTCCCTTATTATACTTATAAATACAACATAAGTTAGGTCGAAAATGACCAAATCATCAAGTGGCGTAACACTAGCGTGCGTCAGACGTGCGCGGGAGATCCCGGCCGGGACCACTGAGGGGCCAGAATGCATAAAATCATTACCGGTGTGGTATCTGATGCAAGGAAGGGACTAAAATGGGGGGGGGGGGGGAGGGAGGCTAAAATGGTGGGGATAAGCCAGTGAAACCAACCGTATCTATAGATGAGCATGCAGCAGTCAGAGGTTTTAATATCGGATGAGTGCAGCAACTCATTGTTTTTAAGCCTTTTTATACGCGCTCAGGTTAATTTGCGAACGGCGGTGCAGGATAAAGAAACTGCCCAGCATATAGAATAAAACACGCATATACGGGTGTAGATGCATTTTAAAATGTATAGCTGTCGGCTTCTGCGTGCATCCAAAGTGCTGCCGAGTTCGGACCTTATCTGATTCTGCTTCTGGAAAAAAAGAAGGGCCCGATGACAACGGATATATATGTCTGCGATGTGCATGCGGCTGCTAAATTTACTATCGTCTCTGTTCTTAATATTATTGTGGGCAGTAGAAGAAAGAACAAAGCGAGCTCTTGCTATTATAGAAAGTATATTGGTAGTAGCATATAAATTATGAAATGTATAGCTTACGACTTGAATAACTAATGAAGCTCTTTCCTCTTTATCAAAACATCGCCGAGTATTCGGAGCACTCTTATAAAAAAAGATATGATTTATTTTTTAAGTATTTGATTTAAAGGCGATTAAATTCGTTATCAATCATATTGTTGCTTAAAATACTGAGCCATTTATTATACGCCATAAAAAGTTAAAATAGGAAATGGAAGATCTAAGTTATAGGTAAAAAAAATTATCACTGTTTTTATTGATAGAAAAAAAGTTTGCAACAATGATTGATGCATTAATTCATTGGCAGAACTTATAGTACCAAAACATTGCTGGAACATTACACAAGTCTTTAATTTTGCAGCAATTTGGTTTGGAAATAAAGGAAGTTCTGATGCTTTTATTTTTATAATCGTTGTTACTTACCGTACTTTTTTAAACTTTATCAATAAAACATTGACAATTTAGAGGAAACAGTAGTTTTAGTCTACGGGGTGGCACATAACCTTTTTCTAGGGGTCAGTAGGTAAAGCTAGAATGATCAGAAAAATTTTAGGTTGATAATCGGAAACCTTTATTTCTGCGTAGGCTATAAAAACATTAATAACTTAATTCGTATATGTCCGCCTTTTGCTTCTCGGACAGCACGCAGTCGATTTGGGTAAGAGCGTAGCAGAGTTTCAAAAATTAAGATCAGTGTCGTATTCCATGTTCTCAAGCACAGTTGTCAAGTGCCCCATCAGTAGGTCACGTGCATATCGGTTCGGTCCACGTTCTTGAAACATAATGGCCCCAAAATGTTCCGCAGCAATCAGCATTCAAGTCTGGGGACTTGAATCCGAAGAAATCAATACGGTACCGCTTCCATGCAAAAACTCTTGTGTTGCGTTGGCCTTAATTCACGCTCATTTATCAGCCCCGCCATCATTGCTTGGTATAAAAAGACGCATAACAAACTGCACTTTCCGAAGCATCGTTCGTTGTGGGGCATGCCGATGTGGTTTGGGCTATGCACCCCTAGCAAAAGGTTATGTGCCACCCCGTATATAAACTGTACCGGTAATACTGATAAGATAACTCAAAAATATTATTTTCAACCCACATTTGAATTACGGACTTACGGTATATCACACAAAATAACCCAGATTTCATCCAATTTTCCTAGTTCTCTAAAGCTCCCCTAATGCCTCAATTAAAATGACCTCCGTAAGTCCGTATATTATTTGTAGCTTTGGGATTTTTTTTATTCAATGAAAAATTTAATAAAAAGTACTTAGGTTAATTAGCCTATATTAAAATACTGAGATAGGAATTGGGTTGATTAAAATAATAAAGGCATGCCTTTATTATTTTAATCAAAATAATTTTATAAAAATGTCCTGATCAGGTCATTTTTATAAAATCGACCAACGGGTTTTAAAACTCAAAGTAATGTGTATTGATAAATATATTTTTGATATTGATTTTTCTAATGTAAGATTTTATAAATAATCATAAATTTTAACCCATTATTATAAGGGGCGAATGCTCTGCAGAGCAAAATTCGTAAATATCAGGACATTTTTATAAAATTGATCAACAGTGTGTGTATTGATATAATGATATAATGATGTATGGATATATTATTTTATAAATATATTTTTGATATTGATTTTTCTAATGTAGGATTTTTCTAATGATGGATTTTGTATATCATAAATAACCCATTATTATAATTTTTATAGAAACACGTACAATCGTATACATAATATACATAACTAAAATAATACTCCGTAGCTTGCCTAAAAGAAGGGGTTTACCGTCAATGGGAAGAAAATTAAGACATAAGTTGTTATTATTACCAGAATCGAGAGTGTGGATGAGAAGATAGTAAAACTTCTTACTTTGCCGGCTGTTTTAAACCTACAAATTAGGCTAGCATAAAAAGACATAAAACGAAGGGTCTATTTTGTCGGTAAAAATAATAATTACTGTTGTAATGTTTTTATATTCACACGAAGTGAATGAGAGACTATTAATTGAGATATATATTTTTTATAGTCCAATATAGCCCGGGTATAAGTAACGTTTAATTTACAGTTTATCTAACTATTTAATATCCCCCAAAATTATGGGCTATCTTATAGCTGTTTTTTTTAGTTACACCTGTCCTATATTTTTATGGTTGTTATTATATTTTTTCTGTAGATGGCTATATTAATTCCTCCTCTTGTAATGAGCTATTCGTGTAGTCGATAACTATTATGTTCCATCATGTGTTGTCAACTTCAGAGACTACTAACTCATAGTTCGGAATCGGAAGTTTAGTCATCCTCCAGTTCGGTTAAGTCTGGTCAGGAAGAGATTGAGAATCCGGGTCTGATTTGGTTAGACAGTTTAACATCGCGGTGAGCGATATGGGGAAATCACACCTGACAAAGGGCTCTTGTGCGAACAAGTGGATCTACACAGAACTAAAATGATCCAATTTCGAAAACTCCAGCTTGACTATTGGGTATAAATAACCAGCTCTAATTTGCTGGAGGAAACTGTAAAGAAAAAGACAAAATGACAAAAAAAAAAACCCCAAACTCAAAATAATAATTTTTCGATGTATTAATTATTGAGTTAAGAAAAAATAGTCTTAAACTTGAGTTTGCAAACTTTGCTGTATTTATGTAGGTATTCAGACCTTTTTATTGTAGGGAGGCCTGTAAAAGAGTCCAGATTATGACTATGTTTAGGTCAAATCATTTAAGGAAATTGATTTGACCTACAAGATTTGCACGGTGATTTACGTACTATAATAGTATTGACCATAAATTTTATCAAAGTCATAATATGGGATTTGTAATAAAAAAATCTGTGAATATTATATTTTATATGCTTTTTAAATGCAGGGACCACATAGGTTTCATTTTTTGCGCTGTGATCCAAGTTCGCCAAACCCTGTCATTATAAATATTCGTGTACACACATTCACGATCGGGGAAGGAAACTCCCCTACTTTAGTCGTAATTATACCGACAGTAATTGAAAAGTTGCGTACCTTATTATAGGTGGTTTCGCGAGCCAAAACATTATTTTCTCTTCGAGCATTTCTCCGCGATGCTCTATAAGATCAAGAACAATTCACTGTTACTTATATTGTAAGTTATTTTTTTATAATACAGGATGTTACAAAGGTATATCTTATTCAATGGAACTTTAGTCTATTAAACTAAATAGTGAAACTATATCGTAGGTTCTGAACATTTGAAATTAATCGAATGGTCACAATGCAAAGTGTCTCGGTAGGCCTATGTCTTAATTCCTCTTATCGTAACCTATTCTGTTTACATCCAGTCAAAATTCTTATTTGAAAAAAAAATTAAAATTACATCTAAAATTTTCACAATCAAAAAGATCATTCAGAGTTGATTGGTTAAATTTTTATTATTGTGTATAATCATTAAGTACGAAATGGTATCGTTAATGAAAAATGGTTATTACCGGTATGTGGGGTCCACATTCGCTGCCTTTGAAAAAAGAAGGTTAACCAAAGTTCTTTCTCTTCAAGATTCTATCTCCGAGATTTCATCGCAAACGGATAAAATCCCTCGGAGAATGGATAAATTCCTTCGGAGAAAGGGCAAAATCCTTCAGAAAAAGGACAAAATCCTTCGGAGAAAGGATAAAATCCTTCGGAGAAATGACAAAATCTTTTGGAGAAAGGGTAAAATTCTTCTGAGAATGGATAAAATCCTTTGGAAGAAAGAATAAAATGACTCCGGATTTGGAAAAAGCAACATTTTATTTGTTTTGACATTATAAAATTTTTCATGTTGTGATTAATTTGCAACATGTTTTTTTTTTTTTTTCACAGAAAATATTGGTTACAAAATCATAACAAAGGTTGATAGGTTGTTATTATCTACCATAAAATTAGGATAAAACTGTTGAATTATGTAACGTATTTTTAAAAAATCAGTGAATATAACCTGCTTAAAATTTGAAAAATGAAAATTCACTCTATATGAAAGCACCCTGTATGTTATGATATACATAGAAACCACATTTAATACTAGTGTTATTATTTCGTGGAGAGGGACGAAAAATGTTACCTTGAAGGTGATAACAGCGTAGAAAATTTACACTTAAGAATTCAAATTTTGTGCGGTAAAAACACAAGATACGAGTAAGAAAAATATAGGGGTCGGAGCCCATAAGTATTATTATAGTCCTGCTCCACCTTTTCTATAGCTGTGGGAGTTCGCTTCTAGTGTGGTATGTAGCAAAATATAACTACTAATATTATTATAAATAGGAAGTATGAAAAGCATACCATTATATAAAAATTTGTTTTTGCCTCGCGAGATGATAATAATTGAATAAAAATATAACTATTATCAAAGATTGTCTACGCGTGATTTGCATTTTCGTGCAGAAATAATTCTCAAAGTGTTAAAATATTGATAGTAGATTGATTAAATTAAAATTTTAATATGCAAATCAGAATGGTTATTTCGTGAATATGAAAAACGCGTGCTTATAAACATTTTTTATAACATATTTTTTATACTTGAACGTTTTAAAACCTTAAAATTCCCGCATGTAGAATGGTTTAACGAATTGAATATTTATACGGAGAGTTTGGAACTTACCCAAGGCATATTTTCTACACGCATTTTAGAAAATTCGCATGTACGATTTTTGTTATAAACATTTTTTAAAGTGTAGTGTATGAAAATGTATTTGGAAGAAATTTTAATCGAAAAGTAAAATTAATGATATTAATATTATTTTATTAATGAAAAATAGCCTATATTTTTATATAAATATCATTTTATATTTAATTTTATCTTTATTTAAGTGTTTAACAAAATTTTGTGAATATTTTAAAAATGTGAATATTCTATAAAATGAATTAGCCTACTGAAAAAAAAAAATAAAAAAATTATTTAAAAATTGCAGTTGCAATCTATTCTATATTTCTTCTACTTACAATTACTTTAATAAATAAATTTAAATTAATTGAATAGTAATTTTTTTTAAATAAGCATTACCTTTAACTACTCCCATAAATTATAACTATGAGTAATTTACATGCAAATTCTGAGTGAAAATAAAAAATATCAATTATTATTACTATCGGTATTTTATATTATTATATAGGCTACTTAAATAATTTTTTAAGATATTAAATTAACTTATACCTGTATATTTTTTTCCTCTTTTTCTTTTTAAGATTTGCATGTGAGTTACTAATTAAAAAAATATGGCTATAATGCGAGTTTAATGTCGTATGAGCTGCTCTATCAACAGGTTTTTAAAAACAAAATTCTTACCGCTTCGTGATTTCCCATCAATTAGAGGAATTTGTCTACCAGATCTTGTTTTTGTTGTCCAGCGCATTGCGTGATGAGATAGGAAAAAAAAAAACGTTTGACCAATTCTTAATAATGTATTAAATATCACCTTATTTCCATCGGGCAGGTGATGCTTCATCTAATAGTAGCACCTGATGAGTCCTTTATCACAATATAAGTTATTCTGAGCAACTACAGCAGATACGTTTTACCAGCAAACTTGTTATTTTCCCAAACTATACGGTATATATAACAATACACTGTAAAAAAATCTTTCGTAAATTTACAGAAAGTCTGTGGCGTTTTTGGGACCGCAGACTTTCTGTAAAATTACAGA
>JAQGBM010000439.1:0-13823 GCA_034698405.1 Symphylella vulgaris | reverse complement strand
GGGGTTTCCCCCAACCCCCCCCCCCCCTGCAAAAGTCTGGACATGCTAGTACTTACAATAATTCCATTTGCTGTAAGTATAATATGACTTACATGCTATTTTCTGATTAAATAACGGCACTGGGACAGGGAATGGCAGTAGCCAGTAGGCTATCATTAATATTTTGTGCAATGATGATAAAAGATAATCATCTGTCGCCTTGCAGTAAGTCACTACCATGATAAAAAGCAGCTGTTCCGGTGCCATTGTAAATGCAGCCTATAAGCCTCAATAAAATAATATCCAACCACATTTACAATAAACTCGTGAGAAATATAAGAGTACAGGCTATGTGGTTATAAGGATAATCGTAGGTTATAATACTTAAAAGTTATTAGGAAAAGAAAGCTAATATGACAAGGTCAGAAATACTCACTTTCAAAGTCACCAGTATCAGCCACAACCACCGTAAACTTTTTTAGTTGATCCAACGCTGAAGCCATTATTTTTGCTTTGTCGATATAAGTAGACTTACAATTTAATAATATTGAGGTTACTTTAGACGCTGGCCGGGTTTCTTTCAGTTTAAATAAGCTGAGAAGTGTTGTAATTGTGCTACTTGCAAAACCACCGCACCCGTGATTTTGATGGAAAGGGGAAAGGAAAACGTGAAAACTGAAAAGCGTAATGGATAGAAAGAAATGCGAGCGCCACGAGGAAAACGATGATGAAATCATATTCCGCACACATCTATCATAATTGTTAAAAAATGGCGGCCTCCACGTTTATTTTAGACAATGGAGCAAATACTGCTAAATGTGGATTTAGCAACCAAAATGACCCAAGGTAACGTAAAATAACTTATTCATTCATTTATGAATACCAACAAAATTAGTAATTTGATTTTAAAACTACAATATGAGCACAATGGCAAGTTGAAATTTCGCGTTTTTGATCTGCCGCTAGCAGCTACCGGTGGTTGGTTTCGGCGTACGCTGTACCTCTGGCCCTAAACAATAAACATTGTATATAAAAAAAGGTTAAAAGAATTTTGAAATGATATCTATAAGTAGGCCAATAAGTGCAACTGCATTGCTTAATGGTATTCTTTATTTATACCAATAATTTTTAAATGCAGCCTACTGATCCGTACAAGTCGCAAGGCGCGAATTTTAAAATATGACGCGCTAAAAAAATAATGTTTTATTTATTTTCTCTCTAGAATTGTACCCAACTGCATAACGAAAGCAAAGAGTGAACGAAGAAGACAATTTATTGGAGACCAAATAGATGACTGCAAAGACTTTTCAGGCATATTTTACATACTGCCTTTTCAAAAGGTAGCCTACTTTTGTAAACTTGCTGTAATGTAGCCTATAAAGCATAGTGTTTCAAGGGATTAATTTACATTAGATCAATTAAATCTTTTCAGGGCTACCTTGTAAACTTTGATGTTCAAAAAACAGTTTGGGACTACATATTTGGCAAGGATGTCTTT
Organism: Symphylella vulgaris; assembly: GCA_034698405.1. NCBI lineage: Eukaryota > Metazoa > Arthropoda > Symphyla > Scolopendrellidae > Symphylella > Symphylella vulgaris. Next base: position 12,346 of record JAQGBM010000439.1, on the reverse strand, counting down.
AATGTCAACTACACAGAAACAAACTGCATTGTCACTGAACCTTGTTTCAATTTTGAATCTATACAGGAAACATTGGTTGAAATATTTTTTGAGGAATACAGGTTTAATTCTTTGTATAGGGCTAATGGTAAGTCTCATGTGCGTGCACACATACAATTATTTTAATATATGATTTAGCCTATTTCCCTAAATCCATAATTTTGGTAACCAAATAAAATAATAGAAAATAATTGTAATGCTAAACATTGTATTTTGCTTATTTTTAGCCTCTTCTTTGAGTGCATATAAAAATTCAATAGAAAACAAAGCAGAAAAATGCTGCCTTGTGGTTGATACTGGATATTCCTTCACACATATTGTTCCATATTGCAAAGGAAAGAAAATGAAATCTGGCATAAGGAGAGTTGATGTTGGTGGCAAGCTGTTAACCAATCATCTTAAGGAGATTATTTCTTACAGGTAAAAGTAATAATCATAATGAGAAGTTTTAGAAAGTGCTAATAAATTTTATTTCCATTACTTAGGCAGCTCCATGTTATGGATGAAACCTATGTTATGAATCAAGTTAAAGAAGATGTGTGCTATGTTTCACAGGATCTGTACAAAGATATGGAGAATGCTAGGTACGAAATTATTAATTACAAATTTCAGTTAAATATGTTAAATATGCTAAAGCATAATTATGTATTTTATTACCTAGGTTAAAAGGACTGCAAAATAAGATAGCAAGGGATTATGTTCTACCTGATTACAGTGTGATTAAGAGAGGTTATGTCAAACCTCTGGAAGAAACTGGTAAACCCAATTCAGGTGAACAGGTAATTAATATTAAATTTTACTGTCTGAGTGTCTGGATACAAAATTTGTAAAACTTTTCCGTCATATTTTATTAGATTATTAGAATGTGTAATGAGCGCATCTCTGTACCTGAAGTTCTGTTTCATCCCTCAGACATTGGGATTCAACAAATGGGAATACCTGAAGCTATTATTGACTCTATTTCATCTACTCCTCCTGGTAATAAGTTTAAATTAATTAGCCTAATAACACAGCAAGGCGATCACATTTTTTATTATAAATTTTTAAATGCTACCGTAAAATGCGGCGTATAAGCCGCACCGGCGTATAAGCCGCAGGGTGACTTTGGCATTGTCATTTTAAAATAAAACCCATAGGAACCCATATAAACGCGTCCTGGCGTATAAGCCGCAGGGTGAGTTTTTAGGTTTAAAATTTGAATAAAAAATGCGGCTTATACGCCGGGTTTTACGGTACCGGTAATTACAATTTTTTTGTTATAGAAATCCAGCCTCACTTGTACAAAAATATACTGCTAACAGGGGGTACCAGCTTGTTTCCAGGTTTTAAGGAAAGACTGTAAGTACCATTATTTTAAAAACTAGGCTACCTAAGTAAAAAATTAACCGTACTAATTATTGTTTCCGTATTTTCCAGATTTAATGAAGTTAGACGTTTAGCTTTAGACATATATGATGTCAACATTACTTTGCCTCCCAAGTATGAATAACTTATTAACTTAAATTAAAACAGGCTTACAAGTCTCATAATTTTTTTAAATATTTTAGCCCTGTTACCTATGCCTGGAAAGGAGGAGTGCAGCTAGCAAACAGCAAAGAATTCAGCCAAATGGTAGTTACAAGAAAACAATATGATGAGGTTGGCTACACATCTTGCGATAACAAATTTGACATCTGAACTTGTTCATTTTTTTACTGTAACTTACGTGAGTCAGAGTGCAGTATGCAGGAAACTTAAGATTTTTTAAAACATTTATTTTCTAAAAATAACATCCTGACATTGTAAATAAATACAGTAACGTTAACAACGATACTAAGTTAGATTACAGTATTTCATAACTGTAATTATCCCTTTTTTTATTCTTATATTTTTATTATTTTGTAAATCTTAAACTAATTCTTTTCTTAACCACAGCCGAAAGCCGGCTGTGTCTTAACTAACTTAATAATGTAAGCATATTTAATTTTTTAAAGAAATTAATTAATAAATTTTGTTTTTCACTTTTAAATACTGTATCTACAATTCTTAAATAAATAGGGGAAAAAATGTTAGGTCCTACTTTAAATTCCGGACCAACCAATGCTACCATCCTCATCTTCTTGAGTTGAACTGCTGGTTCTAGTTTCCTTAGCAACTGGTCTCTTAGGCACCAATTTAAAATTGCTTGGCATCTTTTTTTGGAACACCAGCTTGGGACGGTCTTCTTCCCTGGTCTTGAATATTCTGTATTTTGGTTGTGCCACGCTAGTACTGGGTGGATTCTTTTCGACCTTAAATTGTTAAATTTTGGGACATGTATTATTGATTGAAAGCAGGAATAAATCCTTCTGGTGAAAGTTACGCAACTTTAATTTTACCCTGTACCAATTTTAAGTTATAACTATACCTCTTTAATTGCACTGGTTGAATCCGAAACTGTCTTCTTAGTATCCTGTAAGTTAATTTAGTTTTTTAATTTTAAAATTTTTTAAATTAATTACTCTAATTTAATAATTAGAGACAGAATCTCTAAAAATTGTTTTATTTTATTTTATAAGTAATTTCCATTTTTATTTCATTCTAACATTTATTTTAATTAGGTAGGCTATTGTAATTAAATTTCTTATGCTTTTTTACACTTTTGGCAGCCCTGAACAGAATACCGGGTACGCATATCATACCCTACTTCAGCAACCGAAGTTTTTAACCAATCACGTACAGTACTACTGTAACAATATACAACAAAATCACTGTATGTTGTATAATTAAAGAATATTGTGCCATAAATATGACTTATTTTTGCTGCTTTTTATACGAGGTGCTAACGTGAGCTGATTGGTTAATGGTCAGCAACGAATAACCAGAGCACGTGACTACTAAAAAAAATTCCGTTGCTGAAAATAGGGTATGATTTGGAAATATGCTACCGGTACTCATCCCGTCCCATTTTAAATTAATAACTGGTTACAAATAAATGATCGGAAAAAAATAATAAGTGGAAATTACCGGTACTACTGGAACAAAATTAAACAGGCCTAATAAAATCACTTTAATAAAATAAAAACCTTCCTTACCATTTTAGATTTATGCTGAGCAGGCTGTGCGTTTCGTTTCATTTCTTTTTGCCTTATAAATTTTTCCTGATAAAATTTATTCAATTTAAGTTTTATGTAATAATTGTTTAAAAAAACATCAAAATCTTACCGAAATGTCAATTACATCCGAATCAGTGTCGGTATAATGTGCATTTGATTTAAACCAGGACTTCCTTACAGCATTTTTATCCATAATATCAGGGATTGATGACCCCCTGATAATATTTTGTTCTTTAAGGGGCGCTTTGGGAATTGCGGCTTCCTCGGATCTCTTGGATTTGTGCAACTGTTCTTTAAGTTGCTGTATTTCTTTCTGAAATTTCTGTACTTCTTTCTTAGATTGTTCTTTAGTAAGTTGTATTTCCTCTTCAAATGCACTGCATTTGGTCTCCAATTGTTCCGTAATAAGCCGGATTTCTTCATCCTTTTCCTTAACCTTTTAATTTTTTAATCAATTTATAAGTCAGCTAAAATAATATACCGGTGCATTTTTTACACGATCAGCAATAAAATAATAAAATTACCAAGCTTTCGAGAAAATTATATTTCTCATCGTCTGGGCAAATAAATACCGGTACACAAAGTCAATTTTTATTTTAAAGAATTATACTAAACCAAAAAAGTTAGTGTAAAGTCAAGTTGAAGCAAAAATCGCGGGAAAATTTTGTAATTTTTTGGATTTTTGCACGTTCTCGTGCAATTTGGCGGATTATTTGCATGCAGAAATACACGAGCATCCAATAATTACGAAATTTACCCGCGATTTTTGCTTCAACTTGACACTGACTTTACTCTAAGGTGCTGTTAAAATAATTGCGATAATTAAGTTTCAAAATACAGTAAAATATTAAACCTTTCGAGTATGCGAGTCCACCAATTGACGAATTTCCCCATTTTTGGAGTTGACTATCTGTTGCCATTCGGCCTGAAAAAAAAAATAATAAGTGTAAGACAGCCAAAAATGTTAAAATACTGTATTGACTTATTAATAGTCATTTTACCCGATATTCGTCCATGGAAGAACTCATAGCTTCTGAATAAGCCTTCTGTTTTTCCTCCAATTCTTTCATTTCTGCTGTTCTTTTTGCCAGTTGAGTATTTAAATCGCTTATCTAATATTATTTATTTCAGAATTTTTTTTATAAATTTTATTTGAACATTTATTTTATTCTAGGCCCTATTTTAAAAATTATACCTCAGCTGTAAGGGATGCTTTTTCTCCTGTGTATTTTTCTTTTTCCAACTCCAGTTCTTTCTATAAAAAAATTGTTTGATGAATAATTAAAATACTAAAATGAAAATGAAATAATTAAACGTACTTCAATCTTTTCCAAAGCAGCCGTTTTCTCTTTATCCGTGTTTTCTAGAATTTCTAAACTTTTGGCGATGGTTTCGACAGATTTGACGAGTTTTTCATTCTTAAAAATAATGATTTTTTAATATTAATATTGGCTAGAGTATGATACTGTAAATTGTAATAAAAATAAAATTAGAAAAACATTCTAGAACCTTTGCATTTGGCATTTTTTTCCAGTTGAGTATTTAAATCGCTTATCTAGTGTTATTTATTTGATTATTTCAGAATTTTTTATTATATTTAAACATTTATTTTACTCTAGGCCCTAAAAATTATACCTCGGCTGTAAGGGATGCTTTTTCTTCTGTGTATTTTTCTTTATCCAACTCCAGTTCTTTCTATAAAAAAATTGTTTGACGAATAATAATTAAAATACTAAAATAAAATGAAATAATTAAACGTAGGCCCTACTTCAATCTTTTCCAAAGCAGTCGTTTTCTCTTTATCCGTGTTTTCTAAAATTTCTAAACTTTTGGCGATGGTTTCGACAGATTTGACGAGTTCTTCATTCTTAAAAATAATGATTTTTTAATATTACCGGTAATATTGGCTAGAGTAATGTAAATTAAGTATAATAAAAACAAAATTTTAAAAACATTCTAGAACCTTTGCATTGGCACTGGAAAGGTCTAATTCGTATTTCAATTTTTCTGTTTTTCTCTCTTCCTAAAATTAATAAAATAATTTAAAGTAAGTTATATTTTTCAATTTAAATGGATAATGATAAAAATAAAAGATAAATATTATTACCCTAATTTTTCCTAGTTCCTCTAATTCGGTTGTTAAATTCTGAACCTATAAGTTATATTTAAATTTTATTTACAATATTCAATTTAAAAGGTTTACAAGTACATTAAATACATTAAAAAACCTATAAGTTGAAATAATTTTTAATACAGAATACTGTATTTAACTTTTAAATAACTTATTAAATGTTAAATAACTTTTTTTAAAAATTAATACTATAGTTTATTAGACAAATATATTTTAACTTCATTTTTATAATGAATATTTAACAGTTAATATTTTTTTTTGGTCAACAAGTTTGCTATTTTAATATTTTTAAAACCGGTAAAACTAAATAAATAATTTATGTTAAATTGTAATTAAATTAAGTCATTAACATTTTTCTACCTTGCATTCATAGTCCTTCTGAACTGCTAAATTATCCACATTAAGCTTATTCTAAAAAATATCATCTTAAATTAATTTTAATCATCCTCAAATATTATCATTTCACGAAAATAAATTACAATACTTACAAACTGTAATTCCATATCTTCAATCTGCTTGTCAGCATTTTCCTTTTCAAGCATTATTTTATCTGAAACAATATGTTTAAATATTTAGACAGAATTCTTTATCTAAAACTACATTAATTTATTTTACCTATTTCTTCCCTCAAATTCTGGACTTCTGTCGTCAATTCTTGAATCTGTTTTTCCAGATTATTTATTAGCGATTCTTTCTCAGAAACGATGTCTTGTAATCCAGAAATCTGATAGGAAAAAAATTGGTCCTGAGTAATTTTCCTGAAAACATTTATTTTTATAAATCGAAAAAAGTACCTGCTTGTCAGTATCTTGAATAGAATCTTCGTATTTCTTTTGGATAATTTCATTATTCTCAATCTCCGTTGTCACTATTAAAAAAAAAAAAACTGTTTTATTTAAGTATTCTTTTTTTTTACTATACCGGTATTATTTTTAAAATATTACTGTATTTTATTTTAAAACCAACTTACAGCTGAGTTCTAATTCTTGTTTGGTGTTTGAGAATTGATAAACCAGATCATCGTATTTCTTGTCCAAACTCGCTATTGTTTTTAACATTTCAGCTTGACGTTCAACATAAGTCCGTTTTGATTCTTGGCCTTGGAAAAATTATACACGGAAATAAAATATACATTAAAGTGATGGAATCTCTAAAAAAATGTTTATTTAACTTAATACATTAAACATTATTTCTTCCACACATTTATTTTAATCGATCGAGTTTTTTTTTTTTTTTTTTTTAATACCGGTATGCTACTTTACACTTTTGGCAGCCCTGAATTGCGCCTCAGCATAATCCTCCCGCCTCAGTGTGGTCTGGGGCTGGGCTTTTTTTTTTGCCATTGCTTTTTTATAATCTGAGTAAAATAACATTATTTTAAAAAATGTAGAATCTATAATATATTTAAAATAAATGTTTGGAAGAAAATAAAAAGTATAAATTAGGCTTAGAAGTGACTAACTCGTAAGTCTAATAAAAATAAGTTAGAACATATTATATTTAAGTTATTCTATCACTTTTTAAAAAATGATAAAATAGAACCTACATTCTTCTATTTTCCCTTCTAGCTCGTGTAAATAACTTTTAAGCAGGTTGCACATTTCTCTTGATGTATTTATTCTGACAAAAAAATAAATATTATTTCTAAATATAAATTCAAGAGACAGACTTGGAAAAATGGAAATTACCTGCTTGTAAGTTCTTCCCTTTTTTGGGAGTCAGTTTTAAGTTGTGTGTTCAATTCTTCGTTGTGTAATTGCAGTTCTACAATCATTACTCTCATGGATTCAGTAGTCTGGTTATTATCCGCAATTTGTTGGTCCTGGAATCAAGAAGAGATGGGTGATATTTTGTAAACTGGATAGAATAAAATAATATCCATAATCCTATATACCTTTTGTTTAATTAATGTTTCAGTAGATATTTGCCATTCCCGTAATGCGTGAATGTTGCGTTGAAGAGATTCCATTCCACTCTGATTCTCTTGCATTCTAGAAGAACAGCTGTCTTCTCCAATGTGGCGTTTCTTTTCTTGCGATCCTATAAAACATATTATCTATTATTAAAAAGGCCGTAACTAACCCTAACTCAAACTGTATATAATTGTAACATTATTATATTCACCTTGCTGTAGGCCTGCTAAGAAAGAATTGATATTTTCATCTTTTTGTCGAAGTCTTTTATGAGCCATTATGTTAGGCCTAACTATATGGATTTCAAAGTAACTATATGGATTTAAAAGTAAGATTATAAATGAAAGGAAAACGTACCATTTGATGGAATAATAAGACGAAATATGAGCCTTCGTAATAAATGAAATTTTTTAAAAACAAATCTACACCCTTTTTATCAGAAATTTATTGGATAGCAGAAAAACAACAGTAGCAGACAGCTGATTTGTGATTTATCCACAGCATAGAGATTCAAGAAAGAATAGAACTTTTTGATGTGTATCCTCGACTCCCTTATCATTTTATGAATATAACTTTATAATTCCGACAGAAGCGACAGAAGTAAGAAAGTTTAAAAATAAAATGTACTAAATATGAAAATAATAGAAACTAAAAGAAACTTATGTATGTTTTACATCGCAAATGTAATATTATTAAGAGATATTCATTAAAATAATTTTCTCAAATATGGCGACTTTAATACATAAAGGGGACACCTAGTGCACTATCTGGTTCAACAGTTCAACTTCAATGATAAAATGGCGGCCATCCATCGACTGCAGTTGCTAAAAAATTGTTTTAGGTCTAATTTATCGTCAAAAAATCATGAAATTTTAGGATGCGTTTGTTTGAGCAGATCAATGGCATGTAAGTAATTAGCTGAGTACAATATCTGTCACCTAGTTTTTATTATTACGGTAAATTAGCTATGCATTCCTTCCTGGACCCTGAGTCCCTGACTCCCTGTAGGCTTACCTCGCTTACCTTGAGCGATTAATTTTTCAATTCCAGATTGGAATAAAGACTGGAAACCCGGTCCTTATCCTAAAACAGAGGCTGAAAGAAGTATGGCTGCAAAGAAGTATGGATTACTTCGAGAAGATTATGAGCCTTATCCAGACGATGGCTTTGGGTTAGGAGATTACCCAAAATTGGCACCCATTGGTGCTGATAGCAAGGATCCTTCTTATCCATACGATTATCCTGCATTTAGAAGAAACTACGGGGAACCGGTAAGTTTGGAATCATAGGAATATAAAGTTTACGTGTTTCTCACATAATTCTCTACAAAACAGATGGAAATCGACTTTCACATGCATGGAGAAGACAAATTTGATCCTATGCAAAAACTACCATGGCCATAGTAAGTAGGGATTTACTACTGGTATTATCTAAAATTTAAATCTATCTGGCTGCCTGGCATCATTACCTCTCCAACCTGTGGCGGTTTTATAGGGGCAAGGGGACGATTGTTGGGTATGGTATAACTTACCAGCGTAATTTAACCCCACTCCAGAATAATAGCTGCTTTTGATTTGTGCTATGGTGACTGTCGAAACCTGTTTCCAGCAGTAGTACACAAAACATCCTGATTGGTTAAAAATAAAAATTCACCAATCAGAAAGTTTTGTGTACTACTGGAGACAGTACAGTACAGAAAGCATCAATCGAGCCTAGCTAGTAAGTCTATGAAGTTGCTCTGGCACAGGCTAACTTAGTTTACACCTGTGGACTGTGGTTTACACATTCCAAAAATTTTCTCGTGAATAATTTCCCCAAAAAATGTTAACAGGAAGAGATGTACGGTACTTAACTGATTGGTTTGCACCCACTCCTAATCCTATCTCACACAGTGTATAATAATTAGTTTATGTAGCCTAAGTAAAGAATTTTTTTTAGTTGGAAAATGGCCGTAATCTACCTTTCTGTTGTTTCGTCATTTGCAATCCTAATAGTCATTGCAGACACTTTAACCCCGCCAAGACCTGTTGTAAGTTGAAATATTTCCTTTTATTATTATTAAATTAAACTATACCCTGCTACTTCTGTTTTTAGATGGCCAAACAGTTGCCTGCTCCTGGGGTTGTGCATTATAACTTCAACCCAGCAAAATAGAACACATCATTAGTAGAAATTTATTTACCAAACCAAGACTATATTATGTTAATGTAATTTTGAATATTAATAAAACTGTACAAATATTAGGTTAAAACTTAAAACTGCAATCTGTATATCTTATTTCAAGTTATTTGGATAGATTTATTCTCTAGGTCTGGACCAAGACTAGTATAGTATTAACAGAAATTTTACCATAATAATGATAATAATCCTTGCCTTTTAAAAATTACACTATTAAAAAAATATCAAGTTTTCCTTTATTATTTTTATTATATTATAAAGAATAATTTTTTTCCTGTAGATTGTGTATAATAATGATAAAAATAATGGTATTGAAAATAATAAAATATTGTTTATACATGGCCAACACCACCGCTTGGAAACTTATAATTTAGCAATTTTCACAGTACAAGACATTTCCTTGTACAATATGTTTGGTACTTTACAATAAATTTTTATGAGCTAGTATGATAAAACTGAAAACAAAACAATATTATACAGTACATGGTACATTTGTCACCAGTTGAACTTAAATTTGAAACGTTCAGAATTAGAAAATTGGAAAAAGAAATAATATTTTTACAACCAAACTAATTTGTTCCTTGTTATTGATCATCAAGTCTAATCTCGGCTTGAGAATCAATATTTCAATTTTTAAGTAACATTATTTGATTCTGCTGTGGTCCCACTTTCTTCTGATATAACACATTTCCACAAGCCATAGGTTTTTCCAACTGTAGTTTGCCATAGTCTCAAAGTTCCATCTTCACTACCACTAGCATAAACCTCACCATCTGGTGAAAACCTAATGCAGTGAATTGGCCCAAAGTGACCCTTGAAAGACTCTGAAAGTTATTTTAGTATAATTTTTGCATGAATTAAAATCTTCAAAGAATGAGTGTTAAAGTGTATTTATTCCCAGGAAACTGCTACTCCTTAAGCTAATTAAAATGAGTGATAAATATAGATAATTATCGTGTATTTTGTATTTAGTTTTCTTAAAAGATCAAAATTGAGAAAGTTATTTTAAAACAAAATAACTGATTGTGAAAAATTGCGAAATCCCTTTTAATCAGGTAAAATCTAGTGGATTTTACTTTAAGATAGATTTTAACCAGGGGTTCACTATATTTCGCAATTTTTCACAATAGGTTATTTTGCTTTAAAATAACTTTCTCAATTTGGAATTTGGATCTTTGAAGAAAACTAAATACACAATAATTATCTATATTTATCACTCTATATTATAATAACCACATATTTGATTAGCTTAGCAGTTTCCTGGGAATAATATCACTTTAACCTTGCTTTAACTTATACATTAAATACAGAGCACCACTTACCAATTTCTTCACCACTTTCATACTTAAACTTGTATGCTTTGAAGTCTTCACCACCACATACAAATACAGAATTGTCAGGATGTAGAGTAGCTGAATTAACTTGGGTTGGCACTTTGTACTGTTTTAGGGGTTCTAATCTGGAATTTAGCATTAAAAATAATCATTGTCAGGCATTTAATCACTTCAATATTTTTTAAAAAGAAAACTTACGTATCCGACTTCCAAAATCCTACATTACTTCCATATGAAATAGTCACAGTGTTACCATCAGCAGATAATTCAAGACTAGTAGGTGCAGATTCTAATGGCAAATTTTTAATTTCCTGCAATGTATTTCTATCCCATAATCTCACTGTTTTGTCATCTGCAGCACTAATTATCAAATTATCCCCCAGGAAGAGAGCTTGACGAATATTTGATGTATGTCCATTTATCTTTTCTGGTTCTAAAATTATATTAAGACTACCATTTTAGCAAGTTTAATTAAAATATGCTATACTCATTACTGTAATAAAAAAATCCTGACCTGCTTCTGGTTTATTAAGATCAAAGAGTTTTAATATCTTCTCATTGCTACCAGTTAATAAATGGCTCCCTGTTCTTGAAAAGTCTACACTCTTTACTATATGTTGATGTGTAAAAGTGTGAAGCTCATCTCCATTCTTTGCATTCCAAACCTGAAATAAATACAAAATTTATAATTTTTATGGAATAATGATAAAAATAGGAATTTATTAAGTAATGTTACCTTGGCTGTAAAGTCTGCTGCTCCAGTGGCTGCCCTCAAAGCATCTCTGCTGAGAGCAACTCCCCACACCGCTCCCTTGTGGCCTTCAAACGTCCCAATCCAATCTCCCGTATCTCCTTGTCGAAGCATTGGTTTGCCATCTGTTAAATTTTAAAAATTATTTTATTATTTATTTCACCAGCTTTTAGCCTCTTACATATTCAGAAGTATGCCTATGAAATAAGAGCAAAATTACCCAATAATAAAACCTGTTGAATACACACATTGGGTTACTGTTAGAATAAGAAATAGCAGGGTATGGTTACTTTGTTCCTGGCACCGGTCCCTACGTCGTCGGTGTTATTATTAAGGGACATAAATATGCCTTTAAAATCGCTAGTCTGCCCCGCAGGGTTAGTCAGCGTAAGGTTAGGTTAGAAACATCTATCTTCGACGGAATCCAGCACCCAAATTATCCCAAATCGCCCCGCAATAGAAGGGCTATAGTCTGCCAGGCGGTGCCAGGAACCACCGAACCAACTATTGCCGAAATAGGCCTAGCATAGGTTAGGGTTGAAACATTTATTTATAATTTTTGATGCAACAAGGCTGGAAAGCCAGCAAGCATAGGGCTAGGCGCAATTGTGAAAAATCTGCCCTTATCTAATTTATAGCCTACAAATGCAGCCAAACGAGGGTGATTTTCCATCTATTTGTGGTTTATGTAAATCTCAAGCAGACAAAATGTCAGTTATATAATCCGAATAATTATCCTACTGTTACTTAATGGCCTGGATAACAAAACTTTTTTCTTGCGTACTATTATCAAAAAATAAACTTTAATACCAGTCATGCATGTGAGATGATGTGACATAGAAAATAGGCCTAACACGTGTTTCTGAGTTGTCGAATTTCGTTCGATTATACATTTATAACAACGAGCTCCACAAATTTTAAGATTT
>JAQGBM010000438.1:0-13825 GCA_034698405.1 Symphylella vulgaris | reverse complement strand
GGCAAAGTCCAACCTCAGGGATCCAAGTCAGATTTATGCATAAATCTGACTTGGATCCCTGAGGTTGGACTTTGCCTATTAGAAATTTAATCCCGATATAGGCTACTTGGCTTCTTCTTAAAATGTATAAAATTGCTTTAAGGAAATTTTCAGCCCCTGTGATCCCTGAGAGTAGAAGTGATTTCCCTGCTTTTGAGCATCATCGAGTACGTTCGATGCTTTTGAGCTGGAGACCCATATTTAAACTTTTAAGTTGAGACTTTAACTGGATGATGTCATTGTCCATACATGGCTGGTCAATTGTATTATTAATTGTTAGGCTACATGGTAATTTATAATAACGTCATAATCCATTTGACCAGCCATGTACCGGGTAAGGTCTATTTTAAAGATTCTGATTTATTCAAAATAATGTAATTAGTATAACTGATAAAAAAAAGTATATACTAATGAATGCTTGGCTAGCGTAAAGAATAGCCGAAATAAAAATTTAAACAAAGTGTTATATATAGGCAGAAGCCAAAATTAACAACACATATCCCATTTAATATATATGATATATATTTTGCACTTAGATTTTCATCGCTTGACGTATAACCACCATATATCTTGCTTAACCCTCAAAGTTTAATCAAACACACACGCTAGGCACTCTATATCTTCAAAACCATATAAACGAAATTACTGTATAATATAATAGACAGACAGCATATTAGTTATCCACTTTTTTTTAAAACACATAGCTTCCTCCAACTCCTATCTCTCTTACATTTTTTTGCCCTATCGATAAGTCAATGATAGAGGTTCATATATTACCAGATTTCCATCCTCTCGCGGCTCCAGAACAGCCAGCAAAAAAGATAATATGTAATATGGGCAGTGTTCTTGCACCGAGGAGATAATAATTAATATAGTTTACATTTCGTTTGATTTAATTAATTAGTCTTTATTTTAATATGCTTGATTAATACTGTTTCGCGCTGATATTTTTTTTTTCTATATCGGACTCATAAATTTGGGTAAGAAAAGGAAGAAAAAAAAGGGGGCCATTATAATTTTTCTGAAGCTAATTTATCAAAGAATATATATCGGGGAGAACTGAAGAGAAAGAACAGTATTTAACGATTGTTTTTCGGGTTGGAAATAACGTATTATAGCCTATATTTTTCAATGCTTGTTTAAAGATTAAATTACTAATAATATATATGCTGTTCTCTCTTGTATTATGGTGTATATAAAAAGGAAAATTGAAGGCATAAATTATATTAAAGAAAAAGGATAATTTATGCTTGAATTATCGAGATAACAAATGAAACATAATAGCGGGCTATGTAGAAAATGCCGAAAATTAGGAAAAGAAGAAGATGAACAGTTTTACTATATCCCACAGGCAGAAATAGATAAAATAACGACCTTTTTCGAATGTTGTATAACGTTCATCGTTTATTATTATCATCTATAAATTTATTACGCTATGCGCACTAGCTGGTTCAAATAAAAGAGCTCAAAGCAATTATTTTAAAACAAAAACCAATAATTTAGTTTGCTCATATATGAGGGAAAATAAATCTATACACATATTACGCCTACGGTATATATACTACATCTCACCAAACATAAATTATTCAGCGTAATAACTAGCTAACTAAGATCCTGAATTGAACCCCCTCAAACCAAAATCAAGCTCAGAAGCTGATTTAAAAAAATTCAAGCAAGTCAAAATAATATTAGGTTAATTTTAATGCACTTTTGCACGAAATGTCCCTAAAAGATTTCACAAATTACTCCAAATTGTGTGATTTCGTTTTCATCGTCATCATCTATAAGTTCATTTTGCTTTGCAGCGTTCAACTGTATTTCCGCTTCTCACAACATTCTCAATTTTCCCCTATATCGCCTGCCATTTTTCCAGCTTCATCCCATGATACCCCTGCTGCGGTAATCTGTGACTGTGCCCACCACAAAAGACCCCCTTGGATCAGCCCCTGGATTCTGCAAGTTATTTATACCGGTATACGGTACTAAAATACGATTATCAACCATGATAGGCATTATAGACCAAAAATCTCTTGACTAAGTTATAATAGACTATCAGTACATATAAACCTATATTTTCTTTAGGTACAAGAGTAACAAACATTATAATAATTCATCAATATAATAATTTCTGTTCTGACCAGCTGAAGAAAGAAAAAAGAAAAAAAAATTCCATCATCCCTTCCCGCAACTCCTCCTAAAGATATTTTATTTCTATTAGTAAAATATATAGCAATATTTTACAGGAAAAAAATAGAAGAGAGAGCTGGGGCGACAGGAGTTTGTATTGGAAGAGCATGATTAAACGTCACCATCGCACTGAATTTACGATAGTGTTAACGTGTGGGCCTCTATATTCGTTTTCAATGACTATTTCAATTATTTATGGATCGTATAAACATGTCGAAGTCTTCTAGTCTTGCAGCAGCAGCGTGGATTTTTTTTATATTCACCTGTATTCTTTGAGATCGTAATTCATAGCTTGGCGTGGCTTCCTAGATATTATATTTTTTCGATATTATACGAGCATGCTGTGGTCGACCCAACAATGCCTATAATATGTATGATAGGACATTACAGAGTTATAATAATGCTGCTGTGGAGGACTGCATGTGATGGCCATATCTAGATTATTATATATAACGTATACATTAATATAGTACGTTTTTATATATGGTTGCGAATATTATAAGGTTTTTACCCTTTTGTTAATTATTAATGGGAGCTAGGACGACTATAATATTACTTATCGGAATATTAAATTATTTATATGCAAATATTAATTTGATGCTGGACAGAGACAGACACAAAAAAAGATATTAAAATTATTGACTTCATAATACAGGGGCATTTGCTCCCATTAAATTAATGCGAGACAAAATAATACGGTACTCTATACTAAAACGGCAAAAATTTATATGGGGTTCTGTCACACTGTGTTATTTTATTCATTTTGCGAAAGTCGATACAAATTCTACAAAAACGACGAAAAATGTATGTGGGTTCTGTCACTTTGTATTCTTTTATTCATTTTGCGAAAGTCGATACAAATTCTATAATATCATATAGCATTCTTACTTGTATTGTTAGTATAGTTACTTGTATTGTTAGTAACTAATTCTCAATAAAATATTATGAGGTCTACTCAGTCTACTGTAATTTTCTAAAATAATTATTCAATTTCTGATATAATAATAATATAATAATATAAAAAAAATCCAAGTTACTTTGTAAGAACAGAGCCAATTATTTTTATTAATCGTTCAAAGTTTGCAGATCAATTGAGTGGTTGAGGATTTATATGTAATAACATGATGGTAGTTTAATTAAATTTTATTGTTAATGTATAAATGAATGAATAAATAAATAAATATTACAATTAAAATGCACGAGATACTTAGCTCAAAATTTTGCTTAAATGTTGCATGAATTAGGCCCATTAGTATTAAAATAGTTATTTACACCTTGCAGAGGCCCTTCTAAAGATTTACTTTTGTCAAATCTCATTAATTTTAGATATTAGAGTGGCGCAATTTAAAATTTTATTACACATCCCCGATCCACGTCATAGGTTTGCAGTGTGACCAGATCTTCAGTTGAGCAGGCTGTATTCTGAAATTTTACAAAGAAGACCTTTTTAATGCATCATGGAATAGAATATAATATCAACATCAAAACAGGGACACTTCTAAAGATTATACTGTCAAATCTTATCCATTTTATAATATATTTCAAAGCAAATAAATCGGACCCCAAAACATCAAAGCACGTGAGATAAAAATATGTGGTGTATGGAAAGCCGTTAAAAAAGAGATCTGAGGGAAGCAAGTGGACAAAAAGTATCAATTATTTTTTCGTCCATACAAGATGAGGCTATATATTTTGGATTCAGAAAAAAATGTCATAATTTTTCTTATCTTATCTCCTTGCAGGTTCTCGTTCTAAAAAGCGGTACCTTCGAAAACGCCACCATTATGAAACGATACTTAAATCATTCCATCTCCATTATAACACCAATAATATTTACCGAATATAGGGTCACTTTGTTGAGCTCGAGAGCTTTATAGGGTTGTTCGTGAATACTGTAGGATAAGGGTAAAATGTATAACTATAACTTATAACTTTATATAAGCAATGCTTTTATAGTATAGGCTACCACAAAATTTATTCTTTTTTTATCTCAACAGATCTCCGTTCGAACCCTGATAGTCTCTCAGCTGATTTCCATGAACTCCATAATCCATGGACCATTCCATATGGACCATGGTCCAGGGTGTCCATTATATATGGATTGAAATTGGTTTAATATTTAAAATTTAATTGTCTTTCATATAGCTGCTGGTGCCAAACGATCAGGGTGAAAATGAGTTATGTATATAATGGGAGATTTGTTATCGCAACTTGTGTAACGAATAAGACTAAGTACTAAGTAGCCCACAATATACCCTACATATTCCATTTTCAACCCAGGAAACCTTTATAACTTTATTTAGACTATACCTTTCATGCGAGTCTGTTTCGGTCTGATTTGAGTTCACGTAGGCTACACAAACAAATTTTTAGGTGTTTTGTCCGGTCGCATCTTCATAATAATCCGAAACAATCAAATATATCCCAAGTTATGCCAAGTCATCTCTTTCATCCCCCAAGAGTGCATGGATATAGTTGACCTATTCCGTAGCATTTTTCTAACCCAGCGGGGACCATGTTGTGAAATAATAGAAGCATGTACTCTCATTTGTTTGTATCTTATGAATTGTAGGTCAGGTAATAATACATTTTGTACATATTATGTTCTTAATTATGACTTCCCTTTGGATTGTCTCAACACTCTGTGTGTCTTGCTCTAACTTTTTAAAGAGTATTTCGTTGTTATTTTAACGCCCACAGTTGACACTTTTTTCAACTGGAAAAAATAACTATGGCACATTAGAACGTCAACCAGTTTTCTTAACACATTTTGATGAATAGACGAACGTGTAACTTAACTCTAATTAATAATACTCGTATATACCGAGTAATTAGTAGTGAGACCAAACTGGTTTATTATTTTTCCTTTATCCTCTATTTTATTCATAAAGCCAACTCAAAGGCGTGAGGTCTGTTGAAGGATCACTTTTGGACAAATGGAAAATAATCAACGATTCAACATTACCACTTTAGTTCAAAACAAAGATTTAAAGTCACGCAGTATTTCTTCTTGTATAATATTTTAATACTGCCAATGCCGCATAATACGAGAATTTTCATCTTTTGACGATTCCATAAAGTTACCATTACAATTACACAGATTGTCAGATATAGCTTGAGTTTGGAAATCTTTGCAAGTCTTGTTAAGGCTTGAATCCAAATCTTTGAGCACGCACTTAAGTCCTACAGTATACATTTTACAATAATATGTGAATTTAAGTCTTGCAATACAATCAGTTAATATAGTGAAAACCAGTTAGCCACCGGCCGGGTAACGGCACTTATAATGTAGCCTAAATTATATACTCAACAATGAACTGATTTTTGCCTTGCCATTCCTGAATTCCTTCCCCTTGTGAACTGGACCTTTCTCAAAAGTCGTAACATAATTATGAAAACAACCCTCATAAAAGCACTAAAACCTACAAAATTAATGAAAATCAGCAATATTCTGAATTACATGGTTTTAATGTTTTACATTGCGCACATTTGAATAATTAACAATAAGTGTATTAAGTATGCGATAACGAATGTCAATGCTGCACATTTCATCCCAAGAGACCGGCAGTAAAATAGCCCGTAACCTTGTGACTATATAACATTTTGAAACTTTAATTTCTATTATTATGCATTTTTTCCCATATCACCAGCATACATGTCTGAATATTGCCCCATTTCCAATTCCGTATATTGGCTATTAGCCGTTATGGCATGATGCGTGGGGAGGACATCATCGCACAGACAACGTTATAGGAATATTGATATGGTAATGGCGAACGTAAAACAAGAAGTCAAGCTGCGATTTATGTAGCTGCTGCCCCGTTCCATAGCTCGTGTAATAATGCATAATATGAACCACCAGCACCAGTTCATAATATATAAAATTCGTATAGAGGAAAAAAGGTTACTAAACATAAATTGTTCCATCATAATGCTCATGGAAAAAAATTATTAGTGCGCATATTCACCCTCGTCATACATAGGGCCAATGTTATGTAACTCGTAAAAATAATGCGAAATGTGTCAAAATAAACGAGAAGCAACATTATACGTAGCACAACACACTTTTGTTAACACATTCCTGCTCATTATGAGATACATTAATTCAGTTATACTAGGTTCATTTTTCGTTTTTGACGGAAACTTTTTTTTTTATTGCCAATAATTGTGTGGGGAAATTTTTTTTAAGCACCGAGAAGCCAGGAGTGTTGAAAATAAAGTGTTTTGTCCCCTCCCAAAAAATTCAGACAGGTGGAGGTGACAGCGCAAATTCTGACAACCTAAACTTCAAGAGAACAAGGGAATCATACCCCGAACTTCGGTTTAGACTGGAAATTTAAAATGTTCTCATCTTAATGTCTTGTGGCATGTTGGGTGAGGCTTTTGGTCAACTTATAAATTGTTGACATAAAGTCAAGCTCAAGCTTCGCCCTGGTGTGCTGGTCAGTAATTTGATGTGTGACCTGTTCCACGAATCAACCTAATAACTCTTGCTCCTACTTCTCCTGCCTGTAGGAGTGTCGCGTCGGTATTATACTGTAATAGTACTTCGTAAATATTACGGAAGTAATTAATCCTCGTTCGGAGCAGGAGCATGTCCAGTTGGTCAGTGTTGACATGAAGTACCAAGCTTAAATCAGGTGTCGGATGATGGTTGACTTGTTCCACGATTCAACCTGTTCCATTCCCGGCAGGCTTCATCATCATCATCACCATTAGCGTTTTCCCGGTGAGGGGGTCGGCATTTTAAAGTAGTTAGCATTTAATCAGGACAGGCTTGCAAGGCCTGACGTCCGGAGAGGGGCAATTTTGCCAGGCTGGGGTCTTTAACGTGCAAACGCCACTTGGCCCCCTTCCGGCAGGCTTCTACATTAATTATTGTATCTAATTAAGGAAGCAATTAACCCTTTACTTAGGCTTCGAACAGCCTTGGGGTAGCAGGCACATACTGTATAGAGGGGAGGGTATAGGGGATTCCGGGAAAAAATCAACATTGATGCGGGATATGAAGTTATGCACGCCACGTACCCTAAAGATTTTTTTTTTATTTTTTAAATATTATTATTTTCCTTTATATACTTGTATTATTATACGAAGTATATATTTTTCGATTTTCTATGCAAATGGGTTTGCTGAAATTAATGCCATAAAAAAGTCGTCTCTCCCCATACTCGTACATACTTTAGTGGTACCGCGCGCCGGGGCGGTGTCTGGAAGTTCAACATGAAATGAACAGCATCAATATTCATTCCCTGATGATGCTCTTTATTGTCTTTGATTTACGACTCCCAATATATATTGGGAGATAAAAAAGAAACTTTCCATATATATTTTAATACTATAATATACATCACCTTGATTGTATATATAATTTAACATCACTGAATCGATTTAGGAAAAAGCTCGATTTCTAAAAGACATATAATTTATCTAGGATTTTTTTGGTGGCTTCAATGGCTCAGTGCTCACCAGCTGCAGAACCCAATCGTAGCCTACCCAATATTGATGGTCATGCAATTCCAGTCGGGGGTATACTTTGTTCTTGGAACACTGGAACACTATTTTTTTTATTATTATTATTCGTCCGAAACGCTTGACAGAAGAAGTCCTAAAGAGCGCAGAGGAAGCGGGGGTACAGGCGCGGGGAATGGGCTGACGATATGGTCGTGGAACAGGTCACCAATCCTAACGCTGACCACACCCGACGGAGCTTGACTTAATTAATCAACAGTGGGAAGACCAAACCCCAATGCCACTCCGCCGGTTAAATATTAAATAAACACTATATATTGGTAAGGTTGAGGTTTGTCCATGGAAGTCACTCACTTTGCTCAGTGCCCCATGATCAAATGAAAGCCCAGTCGCGGTGAGGTAGAAATAATAATATTTTTTAGAATGATAAAATTTTTCGGTTTTTTTCCGGATTCGAACCCGTAACATTGGTGTCTGCAGGCTGTATCATGCTATACCCACATAACCATTCGTTGTTAATTAAGTATAGGTGTAGGCTACATTGGAGATTAGGCTAATAAACTTACGAAACCAGTGCTGGACGTAAAGTACCTCGTAATATTGTAATGGTCATGCATTAAAACTTGTTGGCGACATTCATATATTTTATTTTTTAATATAAAAAAAATGTCGATAATGATTTAGTTTATCTCACTCAAATATGCACGGGGACAGAAAATGAGATTTTTCAGTATCACCATTCCGAATCTGTATGATATTATGTGTATAAGTATATTATACATAAATCCATATATGTTTATATGCGGAAAAATCACCGCTAAAATACGAAGGCACATAGCTCTTTCGAAATATATGACAGAATTATACGAGTCCATATACTGCTGTGTATTTATGATAGCCAATAACACCTTTAGTATGTACAGTATTAAGAGCAGTATGGACTGTTGGGTATATGCAGTAGGGACTGCTGTGTAGTACATTATAAAAATGATTGTAAAATATAGATTTTTATCCATAACACAAGCATGCAGTATATATGCAGATCGCCTTATACTCCATTTCGGTATTAAAATACATAAGTACCAACGACCCCTTTAATAATATTATTATATTTTACATGCTGTAGCAATATCTATTACATTTACTTGCCATTTCGTGTTGTACTGCTGTAATATGGCTCTTCAGTTATGATGCATGCATGCATATAGGCGAAGTCATTCTGCATGTGCAACATATAAAAATAAAATTGAAATTTCATAAAACTTTTACCATCATGATGCAGGATATATAAGTTAATATCGTGTGATATGGTATGTCCTGGATGTATCTCGTATTTTTGGTACCGTAGTTTATTATGGTTTAGGTTTATCCCCATCACAAAATTTGAGGTATGGGGCGACGTTTCAGTTGATATCAAAATTAAGACAATACATTTTTTTTTATATATCAATAATTCAGTTTTTGGTATCAATTTTATATTTGGTTGAAAATTGATTACAGAATATCGACTAAATCGGCGCCCCATACCTCAAATTTTGTGATGGGGAAAAAAGCTCTTCCCTTAGTAGGCAATTTTGAATTTTTTAAATGCGACACAGAGGGCGGAAACTTAAAATACCCTGTATTGCACGAGGCTAAAGTTTTCAGAGAGGGGGTTCTTTCACACCACCTTCCTGGGCCAACATTTTTTTTCTGAAACTTGAAGGAGGGTTCGGAACTGTTTTATATTTCGGGCGAGTTCATGTACCGGTTCCAAATCTAGCTTTCAAAATTGACGTTGTAGCTTCAATTTTTTTGGGTTGCCTAAAAAATTTCTGTTCCGGTGCAAGTCCTTTTTTTTACGAGATTTGGGTTCCGGTTCCAGTTCTTTAAATTAAGGGTTTTTACTTGATCTTGGTTCCTGTTCCGATTTAACCATGCTTTGAAGGAATCCTTTTAAAATTTCAAAAAAAAAGCAATTAGAGGGTCTACAGGGGTCTCAATTCGCATCAGTCATTGGGTGGCCTTTGCCTTTTGGGTAGGATATAGACTGCCACGAAAAGGGTAAAGGGGGGCGGGGTGCAACCAAAGTTTATCAGACTAGTACGAGTATCTCTCAACACTTCCTCGCAACAAAACATTGTTGCTACTTATTTATTGCTAAGTAATAAGTTATGGCTTGGTAATAACAAATTCAAATTACCCTATGTAAATTTGTCCGGGTTTGTATATGTTATGTATTGAATATTACCTAACCTTAAAAGTTAATAAGTTTCAAATTATGAAACAAACACCGTAAATATTGCTGATTTAATAAACTGATAATAATGGGAGGACACGCGAAAACCTTTTTTTTTTTCTATTTTATTAAACATATTTATAACTTATGTATTTTACGATGAGATACATGATATATTTTCTGTCCGCATGCTTCCCTGCCCGTGTATTATATATGTTCTCTATATTCACGGTTATACTCGCACATTGTTCGTCAATTTCTTTTTAACGACTTGATCCACCCATTTCCACACCTTCTGACCACCTCCACCCACTCCCATTCTCTTTTATACATTTTCCTCCCTCTTCAAACACTTTGGAAAAAAAAAATCTATCTACGACGAATTATTATTTTCTTATAGACAGATGAATCTCGCAGTCTCTCTCTCTCTCTACTTTTTTAAATGATGGCGAACGTTTACACGGTTATGATCCACCGTTTTGACCTGTTCAAAATATTTTCAAGCATGAGCATAATAGGCTAATTATGGTGGAAAAGTCGCACATGCAGGCAGGGACGAAAGAGTTATACTAAGTTATATGGCTTGATAGTGTCCGAGCACCACCACTTTCACTGTTTTTGGATGTTAGACTTACCACAAAAGTTACTAATTGCTCGTACAAATTACGAAATTTTTGGGATTGATCACCATCCTTTATTTATCAAAACTATACGCCTCTCTAATCTGCATGCAGGTTATAATCTGTCAGTGAATTACACAGTGGCGGAGACATTGTATGACCCACAGTCTTTATAAGGACCGAAAACAGTAGGCTATTACTAGAAAGGCATTTCTTCGGTTCGGTATAAGAACGAAGATGAAGGCCCCAAGCAGGCAAGCATGCAGGTTTGGTGTCATTCTTCAATATGAATGTCTGTGTTAATTTTTGGTAATTGGAATAGAGAATAGGAACCTACGATTTGATGTTCCGCTATGCTGCGGGGACGAGAAAGTTAGGAATATTAGGAAAAGGCCGGGCAAAGACGAGGACACAAAATCGTGATTCTGGAAACATTGTTGCTAGCAAAACAAGCACATGACATAATCCCGTGCTTATGGTTCGTTTAATTAATTCACGTGCTCTTTCTTCTATCAACAATGTTCCCAGAAACACGTTTTGTGTCCTCGTCTTTGCCCGGCCTAAGAGATCAGATTATTTCATATTGGATAGGGCCTAATTAAAAACAAGTCCGTTCGCTATTTAAACCCGTGTAAACGACGGAAAGATTTACTTTAATTGGACCTGAAACTGGTTTAAACACATTGTGGGAGTGTTTTAATGAGCTTGAATTAGTCGATATTATATAGATAGTTCACAAGTGGTTTCTGATTAGAAGCTGGTTTTCTAATTAATGGAGAAACAGAGTTTACTCTTCGATTTTACGCGTTGGGAAAATTGGTTGCCAATTTTTGGTGGATGAACAGGGTAATTTTTAGAACGAAACCTTTTTCTCTATAGTGATTTCTCCTCTCAAACTGTTTTAAATATTTTTTATGCTCTTCGAGTTATTAATGTCCTCAGTATTTATAATAATTTCTAATATTTGGCGCATAAAAGAATAAGATAGTTCAAGTGTGAATCTATATATACGGTATAATATCCTATAAGGTCCTAACACTGCAGATCATTCTAGAAATAATAATGGTTTCTAATATTGTATGTGTTTTTTGGAAAGGAAAAGATTATTAATGTTCGAGATAGAATAAGTTATTATGTGAGTTTGTACACGTATATCGTGCGAGGGCCCTGCTGGAGTAAAAGTAATAATCTGTAGCAAATGAGGCTTTTGTTATTTGATGATTTGCGATAACTGTACATACGAGTATATCCGCAAAATTTAGCCCCCCGCAGGCAGTCTTAATCCATTGAGGCGTGCGCATGGTGAGATCATATAATGGGAACCGCAATATAAATATTGGTAAGTTATTGATAGCCTAACAGCTTAAAATCGAAAATTATACCTCAATTGTGTCAAAGAAATTTTTGAATTATTTTGTCCATGTTAATAATGAAACGAAGTAATGTTTACAATGACGCCATTTTGGAATTTAGGTCTACTCGTATAGCCTAATATTAAAGTGATGGAATCACTAGAAAGTTTATTTAATTATATTACCGGTATTAGTTTATTTATATAATTAGTACAGGTACTCTAATTTCTATTTATTATTGAAATATTCTAAACATTTATTTTTAACATGTATATATAGCAC
The DNA here is from genome assembly GCA_034698405.1 of Symphylella vulgaris. Lineage (NCBI taxonomy): Eukaryota > Metazoa > Arthropoda > Symphyla > Scolopendrellidae > Symphylella > Symphylella vulgaris. Next base: position 1,655 of record JAQGBM010000438.1, on the reverse strand, counting down.
GCCCTCGGACGGAATGAAAGAGAATCACTTGAATTTCGGCACTACAGAAGCTATACGCACTCCTTGATATACTCCTGATCATAGTTATAGGTGGGCTGATTGATATACCCCGTATGGGGAAATTTTGTTGACAGGATGTAAGGAAATTAGTATACTATATTTGAAGGAAATAGTATTGTTGTAATAATTATTTTTTTCCGTGGAACGGTACTTCAGAATAATTATACATATACTCGTTAACGTTATAGTAAGTAAATTCATGCAGTGCTGAATGGAGCTATAATTTTTATGAATTATAATGCGGATTGCGGACTTTAACTTCTTTTTTTTTTAATAATTATAATTAATCACAATATAAAAGGCAAGTATATAAGGAAGGGTCAGTTTATTTATATATTTTTACGTGTGCGGGCATGCATGCACAGATTTATACCATATATCCCATACGGTAGTAACTATAATTAAATTAGTAAAAAAATATTAAACGATGCACTTTATATGGTCGAATTCCCATAATAATTTTTTATATGGACGAACATAATGGCATTGCCTTATTATGTAACCCCAATAAGATAGATCATTTTTAAGTTAAATCGTAGAGTTAGAGAAAATTATAGACACTGCAGTTAGCGCTTTGTTACCGTAACTACCCATCCAGAGTAATGGGAAAAGATTACGGTAACATTTTTTAAAATAATAATTTGTTTTAATTTAAAAATCAGATTTTTAAAAATATTTAATAGTAATAACTTAGTAAGATATTTTAACGTAAAAATAATAATTTTTTATTATTAAAAAAAAAAATTTGTTTCATTTAAAAAAAATATTTAATAGTAAGATATTTTAACGTAAAAATAATAATTTATTGGCATCATGAACTATGACTTGTAAATTTAAATTCCTATTTTCAAAATAAAATAAAAACACTCAGCCTATATTATTATTATTATTTTAAGCTAAAAATTAACATTTTCACATTAACATTTTTTATTTAAATTAATTTTTCTATATAAATTTAAAAATAATTGGGAAAATCGATTGAGTATTTTTTTTAGGAAGTTCTTACAATGGAACTAATAACTTACGTTGAGAATCAGGATTTTCAAGTCTTTATTGCGGAGTATTCGTTACTAACAGTAACCATTCCTCAATAGACCCCTGCCTAAGTCTGTTCTATTGGTTACGGCGTTATAAGTTACTTGAATTCAAGGAAATAGAGTCAAGTGGGACGAGTATAATAATTCTTCTAGGATATAAAAATGATTGTTTACTATGTTTAAAGTCAGAATCGGATGACAAAACCATCACCCTGTGGTTGATGAATATTGGCAGTAACAACTATGTTTCTTTACACCATATTGTCTTCTATTCATTATTATTATTATTTTGAACTTTGACGAAGAAAGGACTACAGCACCCACACGAGTGCAAAAAAATGCACGCACCAACAAATCGAAATAAAACAACACTATCTCGTCACAGCAATGTTTTTACACGGAAGTTATTGAAGAACAAGGAGAAAGAAGATTCATAATTCAGATTCATTAAGAGTGTCCAATGTGTTTGAAGTGAGAAGACATGTTCACAGAATATAACAATACCGAGATATATAGTGTTGGAACAATCTCATAAAAAAATACATATTCAAAAATCAA
>JAQGBM010000437.1:0-13826 GCA_034698405.1 Symphylella vulgaris | reverse complement strand
CGTATTGATTCGAATCTAAGCCGCACACGATTCTAAGCCGCACCCCCAGTTTTGACCTCCGATTTTGGAAAAAAAAAATTATATCGATTCTAAGACGCACCCCAAAATAACTGAAAAATTACCATATTTTCAAGTCAATATTTTTTATTTGTAATTAAAAACTAATAAAATTGAAACTGTAATTAATACAAGTAGAACAGTAAGGTATCGGTACGGTCGGTACCTAACTACCGCATACTACAGTCCAATTAGTTGATAAAAGTTTGGAAAAATAAGAAAAAATTACGATTCTAAGCCGCACACGATTCTTCCCCCAATTTTGACTTCTAATTTTGGTCAAAAAAGTGCGGCTTAGATTCGAATCAATACGTTAATACTTTTCTTCATGCAGCCAGTCATCCACGATGCAACTTCTTAAGAATGCAAATATCAGACGCATAGGCTATTTTATGGCATAAGTAATTTTATTATATTATATTAATTAACATGACTTTATTATAAAATCAAGAATAATAGCTAAAGATGTAAACAATATTATATAAAATACATAAACACAAAATACTCTTTTATAATAATTTGACTGGTGAGATTAGAGTAACTTACACTTCAATTTAATAGGGAATAACCCTGATTATAATAATTATTAATGATTTTTTCTTTATTAAATCATGACTGAATTTATAAATAAAATACTGAACCTAAATTATTTTATAAACACCACCTAGTTAGGTCGTTGACAAGATTATTCAACATTAATCCCTAATAGGGCTAATTACTAGGTACACCCAATTATGTATGGTAAACTTCAGTCCACTTTGTTAATTTACCTGTCCACTAATAAACTAATCACTTCATTACAACATAAAACACCAAACAATAGCATAGACTAACTTCTCTTCTGTCCTAAATTATAGATTTTGTAATTTTTTCTAAGTAAACTAAAAGCAACTACCTATAAATTTAATAACATTAATTTTATTATAGTGGACTGTTTGTAATGGGTTTTCCGTTAATACTATCCATTGGTTCAGACTTCAGTGTTTAGAGTAAAATAAAACGTTAGTGGTGCAGTAATACTTGGTTAATTTTTAAATATTGGCAAAATAATATTGTACTGTAATTAAATACAAAATTCATTATAACATAATAGATATTTTGAAAGTATACCAAAATTTAATAGTTATGTTAATCTTAAATAATTTTATTATCTGCTTATTCCAATAATTATGCTGGTAAATTAATATTCTAGGAACAAATATAATACCAAACTTAAATTTATTAATAAGCAGACTTAAAGTAAATAACATTTATAAATATAAAAAAATTACAAATTAATATTTAAGTTTCAGTAACTTAAAAGAGTGTGTAAATAAAGGAATGCACAAACTTTCTAATTCCATGTTGTATTAATGTATCATTTGGCAATTGTAGTATCATTTAAGTTGATATATCATTATAATATTGAAGCATAAGGATTTTAAAAATCCTTTTCGAAAGGTATAAGATATTAAAAAATGGAATTCTTCCCCTGTTGCCGAATTCTGAATTTGTTAAAAATTAATGTAAGTATGACCACCGTGTAACAAAAGTCGTAATTATGCAATCCCTCGTTGCAAAACCTTATAAAAATTTTATGGGACCAATGTGGAATGATTGTGTACGAGTTGGTGACTTACAAAATTGGCATTATTTCTTAATATGTTTATTTTTCTTTGATATATCTAATTTAATATCAAGTATAGTGGCCTTCCTCCGTTAATTACGGAGGATTTTATTGTAACTGTAGACATCACAAAAATTCCTATGATGATTATTTATCAAATTAAATTATGAAGAGTAATATCTAGCATTTTATGTACGTTCTTTGAATTACGCCAAATTTTGTTTGTCAAATCAATGTGAATCGAATGTCATTGACGTTCAACAAAACCTTATCACAAAATCCAAGTTGATGTACCGAGTTATGTAGTTAAGTGAAGCTTTTCTTGTACGTTCTCAGAAATATCATGTTTGGTAATTTAACCAGCTTTTTCTTCCCTAAAATAATCTCTTCTCAAACCTGGAAAGTAATTAAAATTACAAGGTTAGCACCATGGTAATGGGGTAATCTCGATTTTCCCCTAACCTTTATTTGTGTCTGTAACCCATGGTAACTTCTTAAATTAGAAGCAGGTATGGGATCGTTTTAGTTTTAATCCATCCTCTTCCTGACCAGAACGGCTTGGGATTAACCGAGTCGGCCAACAAATCACCAAACTAACCAGCCTTTTTTACGTAAGTTTAAACTTGGCGTTATTGGCTATGGTTTAAATAGTGCGAGTGCTATGATTCTTAAAAGATCTTCAACTCTCATCCGAAAGAGTATCCTAAAATTCCCATGAATCTGGATTACAGTACAATTTAAAATGGGGTTCAGGCTGGCACACATCTCCCGTTCCGTAGTACAACCTTTTTACGATTGGTTAACCTGGAAATTTATGTACGATTAACTTTAATCGTATCTCCATCCTAAGAATTTTATTAAGAAATCCAAAACTTACGAGTGAAGGCTGTGAACACCACCTTCCATCTGTGCCGACATAGTTCGCCTCTCAAATCTTAACTTCTTAGTACGCATCATCTCCCTAAGAATAGTAAAATATTTGATATTAATCCTGCAAGGATTTTGCATAAAATTCTGAATGTACCTAAGTATTTCGAGGCTTCTGGCCCCAATGTCTTGGCATCCATGCTGAATTCCACAAATGAGATATGGCAAAAATCGGTGAATGGAGCCCTTGTCAACGATATTTCCGGAAACCCCTTGAGCTACCTTGATCTTGTCATTCTCGCTACGAATAAATAAACAAAATAATGAACATTTTCGCATAACTCTCAAATTAAAAACATATTAAACAAAAATATTTATTAACGAAAAGGGAGTTACTGCTAGTAAGTAAGGTTACTCATTTCAACGCCAACCTATTACTGCTACTAGAATTTAGGATGAGCCTTCCATCACCTTCCTGATCAAATTGTGCCTGCATGGGTACATTAATTAAATTTACATTTCCAGGGAATATACCGGTAGTATAGAGAGCAACGAGATCTACACATTTGGTTTAACTCTTATCCGAAAGAGCCTTCTATCTAGGAATATTAATTTCTCTGAACCAGCATACCCGGGAGCGGGCCTAGCTGTAAGTTAAAATCTATATTCTGTTGTTTAAATTGGTAATATTCAAACTAACTTATTTTTAATGTATTTTAATGTACAGTATTATTAATTTATTTTGCAGGATGGGCTATGGCCCTTTGGGCCTAAAAGTAAACGATTACTCGTATTTTCAAAGCATAATAGACTGCAGTCTCTAGAGACAAATGGAAGAGCATGCAAAATGTCGTGGTTTCTTAATTACCCAGTCTTATGTTTTATAATACAGGTACTGTATTGTTATTATTATTTTGTGAGTGGTGATTTGTAAATTCTTATTATTGGATGCATAATATGTTGCTATGGTGACACACTATTGCATTAGCAAGGTCTCAATGCTTACGTCACTTCATTTCTCTCAATCATGAAGAACCAATATCATCAAAACCGGATATTGTACCAACTCAAATTCAATAAATGAAACCTTTTCTCTTTCCTAAACCCATTTGGGAATACTGTACTAGATGGGAAAAAAATTAATAAAATCACGCAGGAAATACAACTGTCTCAATTTCTTGAAAAAACTGACAGTATCAAATTTTGTAATTTCATTTTCTTTCGATCCCTAGAACATAGTATCAAATGTTCATTTAATTGGCTTTTTTATTATTTTAAGAAAAACTTAGCCCTCAACATTTTGAGTTAATATACTTCTAATTATGTTAATATAAAAATACAGTATCAGCTATTAGATAACGCAAACATTCATAATACCGGTAGGCCTATATTGTTGGAAAGGGCTTTAATCCATCTTCAACATTGCCCTCAATACAGATTAAGGGCCGAGATATTCTTTAAAGCAAATGGTCCAATGACGTAATCCTCACAGAACGCCTTATTGTCCAGCGTAGCGCTATATTGTTAAAAAAATAGGGGGCCTGCAATTGGTCAGAATTAGATCACGTGCTTACGCTGGTGTCTGTGAGGACTAGGCTTTACATTGTTTCTCGTGCACCAACTAAACACTGGATTTTAATGAATTTATCAACAAATCGTGATTTCTTCGAAGGTCTGTGATAAGCCGCTAATAGATAAAAGTTTTCCTGAAACTTCACCTACCCCTTTCTCTATTAACAATAAGACACGCAAAGCAACTACAGTTCTAGCCTCCACATTGATTACTCTATTTGTGTGTGATGTGCATCTATCACCTACGTGTAGGGTTCTCTAAAACATTTCCAATGTTCCTGTCTTGCGTGTTAACGTTGAACCAAACGTATTATCTAATACTGAAGGTAGTTTCAAACATGCATCTCTCCATGTCGATAAACTCCATCCCCGTGACACCGGAATTAAGAAAAAATTTCCGTTACAAGACTTCTTCCCGTTACGGTATTCAAAACATTATGGATCGATAGGCTCGATAAATTATTGTACGTTAGTGAAAATTATTACAGTTAGAAGTATTTTCTTTTACAAAATTCGACTGGGGTAAAAATAATGTCATGCATGGTCCAATGTCATTTTAGTTTCTTAAACTTAAAACTTACGCAATTTCCTGGCCAGTGTCAGACAGCCTAGTTTGATAGCTGCATGTGAATGAGATGAAAAAATAATCACATGCAGTTTGGCCCAACAAAATAATAATAATTTAGGTTGCCCTGATAATGACTAGAAAGCAAATTATCCTCTTTTAGGATGTCTATGTGTCTACTCTGAATTTCGATGGGGTCAGCTATCATGTTTTATAAATCCATTCGATAATTTGGACATTTTATTACGAAAAGTCCAAAACTGGTTTTTGGGGACCTTGTTAGTAAATTGTACGAAAGAAAACTTCAGTGTAATGTCATGGTTGTTCGGTAGTAGCCTAATTCTGAGTATTTTTTCTCGTAATCAGGGATGCGTGTATTGAATTCTCCGGGGTCATTTTGGTTTAATATTATGTTAAGACGGATAATCAAAAACCCTCTCCAACCATGTAAAATAAGTGTAAGTATCATCAATATTCATGTTTGTACGAGCACCCTCAGTATTGTATTAGACATTCAAAGTTAAAGCACCATGAACTGACGGTTGTAGGGGATGTTAATTGGAAAAAATATTAAGCACGTTGAATGCATGTACAGTATCAAGAAAATTGTGAAATTTTTTCCTAAGGTAAATTCGTAAAAACTTTCTAATAAGTTTCCTTTAAAAATAATAGGTCATCGCAGAAATTTTGGAGATTATAGGTTCTAAAGTTGCGTAAAATAGTCTTGCTTTATTAGAAACCCATTCAAACTTCTGAGCCTTGTTATATAGTATCTCCAGAATTTCTTCGGTGACCTATCATTTTTAAATATTGAAATCTCATCAGAAGGGTATAGGCTACTATCATAGGCAGAAAATTCACAACTTGCATGATACTTTCATTTTTGATATAGGATTTTCCTATAGATATCAGTTGGTCAACCACGATGCAAAGTTCCTAAACAAAACAACAAAATACGATAATCAAGTTGGGAGAAATACGGTACAGTGATTTACAGCATGTTGACTGAATTTACTTCAAGTTAAATACTGAGTATAATGTTACCTTAAAATCTAAGCATGACACTAACTTGTACTAATTTACTGTATAAACATGCTGTTTTCAATTTTTATCAGTAGACACTTTTACCTTGTATTGTATTAAACTCGGCAACTTACTAACCATTATCATTGCAACAGAACTACACACTAAAAACATTAATAAGAATATTGTAACTTACCTTTGAAAGTATCTGTCACAGGCTGCTCCTTTACCATCCCTCTTCTCCATCGCTTCCAGGGACCCCATTCCTCGATACTTCTTCAATCTCACTCCATCCGAAAAAAAATATTCGCCTGGGGATTCTGAAGTCCCTGCCAGCATCGAACCCATCATAACTATAAAACATTAAACATAAATGTTTAAACATTAAAAAGTTATCCTTTATTTAGCCTTCACCTTATTTGACCAATTTTCTAAGGGTTGGTACCATCTAATCCCCCTTGAGGGATTTTTTTTACGTAACTTATAAAGAGCAAGGGATAGTAAAGGGTAGTGTGGACATCAATATTTTTAAATTCGACATGTTGTATCAGCAGTATATTTAATATTTATTTACGCGTAACCTAATACAGTACTGTAGGCCTATCAATATATATTTAGCCAGCATTGACGTAATTTTATTATATTTTTTAAACTGAAAAATTTCCAAAAAAATGGGGAAAATTTACCAAAAAATATATTTTTTCAGATATCAAGTCTCTAATTTTTGCCAAAAAATAACAAAACAAGCCTGAAAAGGTTCCAAAAATAGCAAAAATGTACCCAAGATGATCTCGGTTTAAAGTTCTCGTTCAAAGAACCATGCAGAAGAAATTTTCTCATCCTAAAATTGCTACCAACTTTATTTGGATTAGAATCCTTAACCTTAGGTTAGAATAGGTTCCTAAAAACAGGGGGTTTCAACTTGCCTGTAGATGCTCCAAGGGAAAGGGCCTTTACAACGTATCCAACATTCTGGATACCACCGTCCGCTATCACGGGAACACCCCGTTTCCTTGCGTATTCGGCCACCCTGTACACGGCTGTTCCTTGGGGCCTGCCTACGGCCATCACTTCCTGGGTTATGCAGATTGATCCACTACCCATTCCAACTCGAAGGGCATCTGCTCCTGCATCAATTAGATTCTTCGCTTGGCCGGCAGTTACAACTAAATTCAACAAAATATAAGTTAAGCATCTCCATTCTCCAGGCTACGACCACGACTTAGGTCATACAGTATATTAAACCTACCATTTCCAGCAATGACTTGCAAGCTTGGGTATGTCTGTTTAATGTAAGCTATCATGTTGGTTTGGAATATTGAATTTCCCTGCGAGGAATCCTGTAAAATACATTGAAGTTAAATTAACAGAGGATTATTAGTAAGGCCGAAACATTTATGCAAAAAAAAAATTATGCGTTGGGGTTCTAAAAATTATGCGTTTTATGCGATTACAGTTTTTTTCATAAAATATCACACATTTGCAATTAAAAGTCTCGAAAATTCCGACTTCAGACTAGGATTTGAGCAATTTGAGTGATTTTTATCTCTAAAAATAAATAAAAAATTATTTTTACAACAACAAAAACCTTCATTGGTACATGAATTACAAATTCGAATTTTATGCAATATTTGTTTGAATTGGATTATGCGGTTTTGTGCGAATTTGGCTTGAATTATGCGGCTTTATGCGGGATTATGCAAAATTATGCGATTTCACTAAAATTATGCGTTTTATGCATATTATGCGATTGAACATTGGTTATACAGTATCCTCTTATTTTGTGTCGATACGTTGAGATATTTCACTTTGGGATAGCCAAACGGTCTTATTATTAGGGTTAATTATTAAGGACTTATGTTGTACCGTAAATCGAATGTATCAAGGAAATTGCGAACTTTTTTCCTATGTTAGAGAAAGCCACTCTAGTAATGAGATTTCCAGCTTGGGAGATTTTACGTTCTGAAGTTGTGTAATTTCGGCGGTGGCCGGTGACTTAAAATATTTTTTTAATGGAAATCTCAGAAAAAATCACACCTTTCTTGATACAGTACTTTCATTTTTAACATGGTAGGGGAGAGAGGGGAGACTTAAGACATTTTCTTTTTCAGCTGATAGAATAACTAGCGCCCTCAAAATCTTGGATATGCGCATTTTGCTGCAAGATTTTGAGGCCGCTAGTTATTTTATCAGCTGAAAAAGAAAATGTCTCAAGTCATGCCACTCTCCCCTATATCCTATATCAGCCGGTCATCCACGATTCAACGTCCTTAAATTGGATTCGAACACATAACGTACCAATATAATGACGTCCACACCAGCTTGTGTAAGCAGTTCCAATCGAGATTTATCTTCTTCCCGAGTTCCAATTGCAGCTCCTACAAGCAGTTGTTTATTTTCATCCTTTGACGACAGAGGATAGTTTCTACTCTTTTTCAAATCGGTTCTTGCAATCAAGGCTACCAGTTCTCCTTGATTGTTTACGATTGGTAATTTTCCTAAAAAAATACCAATCGGTCATTTTATTTTTATGTCAAACAAAATTAAGAAACTACGTTGCTTGATATCTAGTGAGTGATAAAACAAGTTAGCAAGTGCAATAAATTGGTCTAGCCACAAATAAGTGACACAACAAATAATATACCATGGCCATGGTAGGCTATTTAATTAAATTACCATATCGGCAAAAGGTAACTAAAAGAAAATAATAAATAATAATAATTTATTAATATTATCAACAAAATAATATTAGGATACTTTTTTAGCACCGCATTTTTTAAAAATAATTTAGCATAGATTGGATTATATTTTCGTAAAACCTTTTAACTAAATTACCTTTTTTAGTTTTCTGGATGACCTCATTAGCTTCGGACAATTTTATTCCTGCATAAGCAACCCTTAAATCGTCTCTTTTCGTCATAACCTATAATAAATGTATAAAAATATCAGTTACTAAGCAACAAAGTGTGCATAGATTATAGTGGCTAAAAAGCTACTAACCTCTGACAATGGGACATCCATCATATCATCAGCCAAAAAGTCTACATCGCGTGAAGTTACGATTCCTAGCAGCTTGCCCCCAAGTTTGCCAGTGTCTGTTATGGGAATGCCACCAAAACCCCGTTGCTTTTTGACATCAAATACGTCTCGTACCCTGTGTTTTTGAGATAAAACCACGGGGTCCCTAATAAATCCATGCTTGTATTTCTGTAGAAAATAAAATTATGATGAAGTATTAGAATCTCTAAAAATAAAATGCTTTAAACTTACATTAAAGCTTATTAAAGATATTTATTAAATTATTTTATCGGTAATTGAAATATTCACTTATTTTCTTCTAAACATTATTTTATATTTAACCAAGTTCCTAATTTTTTAAATAAGCTTATTTTACATTTTTGTGAAAAAGCAGCCCTTTCTCGAGTCGGGAGGAGTAAGGCGAGGAGCAGTTCATGGCTGCCAAAAGTGTAAATAAGTATATTTAAAAAAAAAAGTGGAATAACATTAATTTATTATTAGTCATCTTTTAAATTTTTAATGTAGGTTAAATAAATTATTTTTAGAGGTACCCATTTCTTTTATAATTACTGTATTAATTAAGGAAAAATTTTATTTTAATAATAACAAATATTTCGTAAAGATAGCCAGAGATAAAAATGACGTTTACCTTTACTTTTAGTACTTCATTTGCCTGAAATTCTGCTGTACAGTTGTGGTGTATTATGCCAATCCCTCCACAGAGCTTTAAATAACATATTGTATCAGTGTTAATTTTATTTTATTACTCTTAATTTAGACTAACATATTTTTTTGTAGTCACTAGAAGTTATTATCATCTAAAGTTTGGTTGTAACTTAACTTGTACAGATATGACACTATAGTAAGTAATTAAGAATTTTAATTACTTCCAAAGAATGATATTATTAACTACATGAGCGTTTAAAGTTCATACTTACAGCCATAGCAATGGCCATTTCTGATTCAGTAACAGTATCCATTGGAGATGATACTAAGGGCGTTTTCAGTGTAATATTTCTTGTTAGGTGAGAAACCAGATCCTGTGTGAAAGAGAATAATTAATAAGATAAATTACTGTAAAATGTACATGATAAAATTGTACGCTATGCTCATTAAACTTTAAGTTATTTTTATTGTTAGACTAAATTTAGATATTAAAATTAACTTTACGAAAGTTATTGACACGACGTAAAATGTGTTTCGAGAGTCTGTTGACTGCAACATTAATCTGCTTTATAGGGATCAGAAAAAATTATTAAAAAGATTTTTTCACTTACAACTTGATCCGCAAGGAAATCAATGTATCCAGGAAGAATAAGGAAATCACTGAAAGAAATTAAAGGATGTTTATAGCCTAAATAATAATAAAATTATTTTCTGTTGGCATCTCATTATTATTTAAATATCAGTTTTTATCTATTAAATCATTCAATATATTTTTTTTTCACCATTTTACATTGTGAAGAATCAATTTAAATTTACCCTGGATGCATTGAAAGGGTTAGAATGATCCAAAGGGTTAGAATTCAATACCTTTGCCCTGGGTGCTATCTTATAGGCTACAACAAGCCTGGGGGTAACAAAATTTAATTAAATGATTCATCAGTGGCTGATGCTGACCCTTTTGTTTTAGAACTTAAGATTTCAAAACAATTATTGTGACATCACGAATTAACTTTTAAAAGATTAAAAAAAAATTTTCCTACAAAATCTTCAGACTTTCAGCAATATTAAGAAATTATTAGTTGTAGAACTAATCTGGTTTTTCCATCTTTTTTTACTGTGCATGTCAGAATAAGATATAACTCGCTGTACGGGCTATACAAATGTCAAAATATTCCTTATAGCCTGCTTATAATTTATCTGGTGTGATGAATAGTAGACTATTTAGAAAGTTTCAATTAAGCATTTCCGAGCAACTCAGGCTCAGATCTAGGCTAGGCCTATATGCCAAATTACAGATTTCACATTTATTTCGGTTAATTATGGTACAATATTTATATTTATTTTTGGAATTATATTTTATTTTGTAACAAATCCACTAACAGGTAACAATAATTAATCTGACTCAGTCTCAGGGTAAAAACCAATTTAATGTAAATGTGTATGCATAATGATTTCATCATGTTTTAAGAATCATGAGCTTTGTCATGTTGACTAATAATTTGGCATGGATGACTTAATTTTAAAAACTAGCCGTATTGAGCCTATATATATATAGGCCTATATATATATATATATATATATATTATAATATATTAATTAATTATATAATATATTAATAATAATAGACCGTCAGTCCGTCATACATACCCCGTAGTCTACCTTGATCAATGATCATGTATAGCCAACGACTTAAATACACTGTGTACATTTAAGTCGTCGTGTATAGCCTATGGGTACCCCATACAGTGGCAGATCTGAAGTTCCGTAATAAAAAAAATTGCTGAATTTTTTTAAGGGGGACTTAATTGGGTCAAAATCTGAGTTTTTATTAAAAATAGCCTACCTTTTACCTACGTACTTTTATGGAGGACTACAGTACCTGTAGTCTAAGTACAGAATATGCTACCTCTGAACCCCACTGTCCCCAATTTCCTTGTTATTCCAACCACACACATGCTAAGTAATAAGATATAGATGCCCCCATCCCATCATGAATAATGTTTGATGGTGCCTTCAAACCGTCCACTGATGATTATGTCACAGATCAGCCTTCAGCCTAGCACATCCAGCTGGGTGGGTGAGGTTTGAATAATTATATATGGCTACCGTATTGGCAGGAAATTGGTTGTTTTCCTAACCCAGCTGTCACCTTTAGGCTACCAGGCTCAGGCTGTATAGCTAATTACCGGTACGATACCATGGTATGGTACCGGTAACTGGTAAGAATGGGACGAAGCCCATTCTTACCAGTTAAGTCTTACCGGTTAAGTCTTACCAGTTAAGTCTTAACAGTTAAGTCTTACCGGTTAAGTCTTACCAGTTAAGTCTTACCGGTAACTGGTAAGAATGGGACGAAGCCCATTCTTACCAGTTAAGTCTACACACGGTTATAAACAAAGTCTGTAATAGCCTACCTACGTGCGTGGTTATGGGACCACATGCCATTATAACCAAACATTTTCGAGCAATATTTTTTACATCATAATGTCAAAAACAGGTGCGGTAATAGTCAGGGTAGCCGGGTTTCAAAAATACCGCTCATTTTGTACGCATTTACGAGTAGTTTCGAGGCCTTTTACATCACCACGTGTGTAAATATGAACCCTCTAATAAACCTAAAAGGAGGTATGACGAACATGCTTACTTGTATGTCAGTCCATCTCCGCAGGAAAACAGCTCTTCAGCTGACAGTCCGTCGCTTATTGTATCCCTCGTCGGTCCGTTCGCCATCATTTTAGTCATCGGCGGATGGTTATTTGTTGTTGATTCGTCGGACCTAGGCCTCCTGATACCCGCGTGCAATAGTTCACCATTCGATTCAGCCATGTTGTAGTCGTTTACTAATTTTTTTTTTCTCGGCTAGGATACCACCACTCAGTACACAAAAAATGGAATAATACTCGTACACGCACAACTTGACAGTAGCACAGATGGCAGCACTGTAGCGCATTAGGTAAAAATCTTGGTAAAAATTACACAAGGTGTCCCAAAATTTCCACAACACGCGTGTTGCTGCGATGTGGTTGTTGATTCTTGATTAAGCGTAATTTATTGGTGGCGTACTGTGACGTACTGTTCATATCAAATTACGTTAAAATTACCAAGTTCCAGTGAATCATAAATCCAATAATAACTTGTAATAAAAACATAAATTTATATCACAAAAACCTAAGCAGAAATCAGCGCGAAGGTTAATTTAATAATTTTATAAAACCTTTTGTTTTCTAAAAATAGGCTAATGTGTACACCTAAGAGAGTTGGTTCAGCACGTATACCGTACCTTATTTGGTACGATATTTTTGCGTGCGCAATGAGTTCGAATTCATTAACAACAGCTGTGCTACCTTGGGTATAGGCGCAATTATGTCATGAAGGACAATCCGGTCACTATAGCTTAATAATTTATTAGGCCAGTAAATGTTATGACCAACATTACAATAATAAGTGGAATTTTATTCTAATTCTAGCTGACCATGCGCTATTGCGCTTACACAAAAATGTTAACTTATCTAGTACGGTACCGTAATTAAGTTCAATGAACAGCCTACCGTAATTCCGTAAATCAAGAAGATTACCATACGTACTGTACCATACTTTTTTTTTCCCCGCGGTACAGTTTTGTAATAAAAATTCCTTGCACTTTACTACCACTAACCCAGACGCATTTTGTTATCCTGTTATTAAAAAATAGAGTTGATTGCCTGCTGAAGGTCTAATATCTAACCTAGCCTATACCCGCAAATTAATACGCAGTTTAGTAACATTAGTTATTATACAGTATTAATTTTACCGGTACAGTATTTTTATGCATTTTCGTTTGTTTATACGCCTACAGAGTTCATCAGTTTATTTCAAACGCAGACTGAATTTTTTTTTTCGAGCGCTCGATTGAATAAGTTTAGGAGCCAAGTTAGCCTAGAATTTTAAAAACACCACACGAGCGGAGTTAATGAACTCACTGTGTATAGCCTGCCATTGTATATAGCCTACAGTCTGTACATAGTGTACTATACACACTTGCACAGGGAGCAATAAATAAGTTATTATTATAATATATCAGTAAGTTAGTACTGCCCCGAAAGCTCTGAAAGACTATCACCTCAATCGGGATTTGAACCCGGGTATGCAATTGCATAATGAGTCCTTTCAGGGTCAGGGTTAACGCATAACCAGCTTCTATTTCTTCAGATACGAAATAATTATCGTACGGTGTAACTTATACCTTAATTATGTTCAAAGGTACGGTACGTATATTTTTAGGTACCGGTACATAATATTTAGTACGCCAGTCCGGTGCCGAATATTAACCATTGAACCGTAACAAACAATTTAAACTCCTTTTTTTTTTATACGGAACTGTAGCCTACCGGTACTGTATTACGGTGTTTTCGAATTCGGGTGAATTCCAAACGTATGTACGCGTTAAAATCGATAAATGACGCAGCTCGCCGG
>JAQGBM010000436.1:0-13835 GCA_034698405.1 Symphylella vulgaris | reverse complement strand
AAAAAAATTACACCTGCAGAGATACAAAACACATTCCGTTGTTAAGCTTCAAAAAAATTCTCCCCAGTGGTATTTGTTTAGTAATTATTGTTTCCTAAATCCTTCAGAGATACTATATACTTTTATAATAGAAGCTATTCTTTTATTTCCAAACTGGAGCTATTTTCTTGTCTTTTTGTTTATTTTCAAAAAAATCCCATCCTGTTGTGCACGTTGGGACAATTATTATACCAAGCCCCACTGTGTTTTCCCCCTAGTCCGACGCTTTCCCCCCTTTTTTTCGTGTTTTCCACCACCACCACCACTTTCAAGTTCTCGGAACACGCAAAACACAATCATGCAAACCGTTGTATAGACAAAATCAAGTCATTGACGCCCCAGTCTAAAACCCCGTGTGCAGTGGATGGTAAGCTTTATACACATCCGTGCACTCGAACTATATATAAAACACACATATATACGCATAATACACAATAATAATCTTACCTTCTCCAATTCCAAAAGATGGAACCTTAGGACTTGAATTGCTTGTACCATCTAAAAAGAAGAAGAAAAAAAAATCAAATTGATTTACAATCATTGGAAAGGGAGTAAGTCAAGCATAAGCAAAATTCCAATGTTGTTTATTCTAAAACACGTACGCTGTTCCTTCTTGCAACACAATTTAACCGCAGATAAAATTATTAGATCTATCTAATAATATCAAATTTAAAAAATTTCATAATTATCGTTTCACTGTTTCACAAAAATATGAAAGTCAAAAAATTTAGTTATTTCAATTAACAAATTACAGTTTACAGTATAATTGGGATTACAATTAAATTTTATTAAAATTTAAAAAATAAACATTAAAATATTATTGGGCCTGTAGGAGTGTGATGAAATTTTGTTTACACTCTTTGAAAAAATCTTAGATGATTTTTTTAAAAGATATTTTCGGAAGAAACGGCCGAGTTCTCGCAAATCACAGTGTTGTTTTTATAGAGTTAAGTGATGTTGAGAAGTACTCCGTATTAGGTTTTGTTAAAATGTTATTATTAATATTATTATTCAAAAATATTATATTTTTAGTTTTCACATTTTGTTTATAGATGTAATTGTAAGCCTATTTATTTTTTATTATTTCAGCCAAAATTATAAATATTGGGTAATAATAATTATAAATTACTGTAAAATTATGGTATCATCACTTTCATAAACATTAATTTTTAATTACTGTCAATATTTTAAGCCTAACTTATAAAATATTAGCTTTATTGTCCAATAGCTTAATTGTGTCAAAATAGTGAATTAAATATAATGTTTACAATATCTTATCATAAGAAACTAATACCCTTTGAGAGATTGGTAAAAAAAAAAACCTTTAAACAATAATACGCCTAATTCTCTAAGCATGATTCTATTAACACAATTTCTTCTTTTTCGCATTCAAAACGAGAATTAAATGCTAATTAAAATATTTTGTAGACGTAGGTACAACGTATAGGCTATAATAAAAACGACGTAATACTGTTTAACTTTACACACATTTAAATGTTTTAAAAATCAGATGGTCACAAACGCACATTTTTCGTCCAAGGTTTTTTAATGGGAAAACAGCAGTTGTTTACATTTCAAGATGTTTTTTTTTTCCAAGTTTGTAACATTCTAATTCAAGTTATGCAAATATATTTAATACTTCTGCTTTCTCTCCTTATGAATGAAAGTTATTAATATAATTAACTGGACATAAATCAAGCGATATATAGGTACCACGGTTACAAAACGTTTCTGTAAACCTGGACACACTTTGCATAAACATAAAAGTATAAAACCACAATTTAGACTCTTTCGCACACAAAACTATAAAAACATTAATTTGAAGTCGCGCAACCGTGTGATATATAGATATGCAAATTGAACAATCCCACCTAAACTATATTACGTTTTCAAGAACGGTACCGGTAATAATACCTAATGCCGATAAAGCAATTTAAACTAAGTTCTTGTTAAAATCAATTAATTAATAGGTTAAAATTTTATTATTCGGATTAAACTGTATGTTATTAAAAATTGTTAATATAAAAAAAAACCGAAAGCCTTCGTTGTCTGTACGTATATATGCAGCGGAAGAGTTAGTAAATAATTCTGAACACATTTAAAATGGTTTACGATAATGTATAATTCAGTTTTACATGCTGAATCACATGTAACATATCAAATGCGCACGCAAAATCATGGTGCGTTAAAATAGATTATTTTCGAGTTTTGTACTTTCAGAGGTGTTTATACGAATTTAATGAAAATCTTTGGTTTCGTATTTAAATGCACAGATTTAATTTCAGGATTATAATTACAAAACCATGACTGCATAATAAGTTTTGAGTATCTATATGCATAATTTTACATATTTAAAAGGCTATTGAATTAAATATAACAGCGGCCGAGAAATTTTTTTTTCCACGTGAGGCTTTGAAAAGCAAGACTTTTGCATTTTTCCCTCATAAATTATTAATTAATTCCATTTATCATATTGATCATTAAAATAGGGAGAGAGACTATTTTCAATTTTTTTCTGTCTATCCTTACTCGATACATTAAATCTGGTAACATTCATTTGTACACTAAACAGCTTATATAGGGGAGAAGAGGGATGCGGACACCATAGGGAGCCATGAGATCAGGGATGATTCTATTCAGCTTGCCATTTCCCTGGCTTCAACAATAATATTCCTTTTTTACACTATTGAAATTGTTTAACAGTCCTATACATCCAAACAAAATATTTTTATAAATATGAAATTCATGGTAATGTAATAAAATAATAAAATTTAATATAATTAATATTGTATAAATAAAATTGTAAACCCCAGTTGATAATTTAAAAGTCTTTTATATAAGTTACTATAATAAAATAATAGGCAAATATTTTTTTAAAATAAACCTAAACTTTTTTTTGCTTGGTATTTTGTTTAATCCATAATAAGTAACTTAGTAATTATTTTAAATTAACAGCTACAAAAATTTTATTTCATTTATTCGAAAAGTTGTTAGAATTCGAGTTTAGCTTGCTCTGCAATTTTTTTACATGGTTTTTAACATGTAAAAACAATAAAACATTGAAAAACATGTTAAAAATATTTTTAAAAATTACAGAGCAAGCTAAATTCGAATTCTACCGAAAAGTTAAATAACTTATAAATGTTAAATTTTTAATTAATCTAGCTAAAAAAAATTAATAGGAATAAATGTTATAATTTTAAATGTTATTTTAAAAATTTATATTATTAATTTATACATTGAATCCATATAATTATTGCAACATGCAATTAAATTTAGCATTAAAATCACCATGCCAAGTCATAAATAAGATTAGTATGTACCCCGTACAGTATCCATAATTTTATTTGTTGTCAAATTGTCAATGTGTTGTGTTTGTAATTTTTGGAGAGAAAACGTTATCCGTACGTCATTGTTAAATAATATTTAAAAACAAGTGGTATAAATAATATTAATTATCAATCATAAATGTATAAGATTGCGGTTTTAATTTGCAATAAAATAGTATTATGTTGGATTCAGAGTTTCGATCTCGCAACAATCGCTCGACAAAAGGGTGCATGAACATTGAACACGGCCGTATATAAAGTTATACACCACACCGGAAATTTCAATTAAATCACTAAATTAATCCCAATGACTGCAGCAAGCTCTGGAACAGCGTATATGTTACATTTTGTCTGACTCAAATATTACAATCAGTATGAGCTATAAATTATTTTATACTTTTTTTATTTTGATACCTATTAATTAATTCTCTGCGTAAAAAATATGTAAAAAAAATTAAAGCTAAACTAATCTAAGAAATATATTTAAAAATAGTTACTTACAAGAGAGTCAAGTTCTGGGTCTGAAGAATAAAATGGTTTTTCCAAACGTATCTGAAATAATTTAAATAGTAATTAGCTGATGGTTTAAAAATGGCGGGAAAGTACTGAACGCACGGTATAGCAAACCCGATTTTCCCGATTTTATAAACCCTGTGATTTAATAAAATTTAAAAAAAAGGGTTTATAAAATCACTAAACTCATGTTTATATAGTGTTATTTTAAACAATAAAATAAGATTTTAATTATTTATAATTTAATTAATTTCTGTTCTTTGTTTACATATTTTAGTCTTTTTTTTCAAATGTTTTTATTTTGGCGCTGATAGAAAATTTAAATTTTATTGAAAAATATTGGCAAAAAAGAATTTTTATTATAATTTTATTATGTGTGAAATTTAATCCAATAACAGATAGCATTATAACAACCATAGCCCTTCTTGAATATGGCTCAGTGTGATATATTTTTTCAATAAAGCGCGAACCATGTGCAAACTGACCCGTACTTTGCATATGGTTCGATTCAAAATATTTTCCAACATTTTTCTTTTTCTTTTTTATTTAAACCGATTGTATGAAACTAGTTCATATACAATGCACCCAAAGTTTTTAAGGGAGGTTGGAAAACTCCTGGTGGGGTGTCCCCTGAAATGGTTATACGAAGGGGAACCAAAAAGAAGAGGACAGATGAAAAAAAAAAAACTTTGAATACAAATAACACAATGAGCCAAGTTCTTTTATTGTCCTTTTTAGCGGCTTTTCAACTGGTTGGTCTGAAGTGGGGGAAATAAGGGGGGATAATTGTATATAAGAATATGTATAAATGTAAGGGGATGTATTTAATAAAACTAACCAACTAAGGTATAAAGAAGTGAACGTCCGATAAAGAGAAAAGGGTCCATTACCAGTTTTCGACTGCCAAGTATTTCCAACATAATATTAAACTCTTTATAACAAACTTACGGCGGAGAGAAAAAGAGTTTTTCGAGGAGAGAATCGGAAAAAAGTCGGCCCCAAGTTTGGAGAGAGCATAAAAATAAAGCAAAGTTGTGCGGCGCCCGTAAAGGCTTAGTTTTTGCGATTTTAAAAGTGACTATCGCAAGCCGAATTTACAGAAACAAAAATTAATTTTATGATTTAATAAAAATTGTAGTAACCTGTTTTGAAAACACAGCTATATCTTCATTGAAAGACTCTGATGAGCAAACGTCTCCGCCCGCTACGCCGGGTTCCCGCGGCGTGCACGTTGCTAACTCGCACTTCTCAAATATGAGTGCGAGTAAAGGAAACAGAGGATGCCTATAAATATAGGGAAAGTTTCAAAAATATTTTAGAAAGACTTCTTTAATGTTTAACAACATAATCGCAACTTTAGAATAACGGGACATTGTCAGTTATATTTAAAAACTCGAACTATTTGAAGGGATGAAATCAACCGGCTATTGTCGGCCATGTTTGAAAGCGGCATGCAGCCAAATACAAGTCGTTGCCGAATTCTTTATATCATTCGTTATCAAGTTTTTAATTATATAAAGTTTTGGGAACAAAGTTTATTTATAAGGGATCATACGCTGATGTTTATCCCAGCATTTGGCATTCGGGTAGTTACTTTGAAATAGTAAATAAAACTCTCTGCTTCGAATTAGGCTTACATCCTTCTAGGCCTAAACGGCGCACGAGTTTGTGTTTATGTGCTAGAGAGAGAGAGAGAGGGAAAATATATTGCTGCGCGCGGGACGGGGGAACGTAAATATAAGAAACCTACCCATAAATTGCATCCTTGTCTCTTTTATGGACATCGGGAACCGAGCCCATAACGTGGTTGGACATTGGTGACACATGGTTGGAGTGGTACGGGTGCATACTATGCCCATGGTTCATGTGGGGGCTATGCGCCAGGGGCATCCCACGATGACCGTGTGGGTCATACATGCTCGTTGCAACGTCCATACCGCCATAGTGAGGGATACCATCATCGTACTAAATCACAAAAGAAAAATATATTACATTTGGATCATATAAAAACTTTTCACTGGTTTAAAAAAAACTGGAGAAAAGGAACGGGCCGTGACTAAGCTCCTTAGCACACTAACACATAAAATAACACTGAACACACACGCACCAACAAAACACATTCATTAAATTAAACCATCGTTATTAAGGAGGATATATTATATGCACCCATTAATAATGATAATAAAAACGGTAATATAATTTTTTCATCATCCATTTGGCTATAGTAATAAATTAACTTTTACTCCAATAAATCACACTAACTTTGACTGATGCGGAACACATGTCATCGGTGACTGGACACACAACACACTTTCTCTGCACTGCTGTCACGTTGTTAATGTTGACGCTGTTGGGGAAATAATGACATACGATGGGGTATCTTTACTCACCCTCTGAGCCATGGAATGGCCGGTGTCCTGCTATACGAAGGCCAAGCCGTGTGAGGATGGCCACGAAAATGTAGAGATGTGCTGTAGGATCCGTCCAAAAATGATCTTCGTGCAAAATTACACCACTCGTCTCAACTAAAATTCCACGTGAAAGTTAGAGCCGATAAAAAAAAAACTTTTGCGAAGCTGGCGTATAAACGTTGGTCAGTCCAGAGTTTCTCCTTGTTTTAGTAGTAAATAACGGCGGTACGAGCCGCGGCGTGAAGAGCTGTCGTGCTTGAGCATTCAGAGGCTTTAACACAGCATGAACGTGCCTTAGACCCTAAAACTTCGTCGTTGCCCTCGCTTACTCTCCGGGGCCGGCGATGCCCGTGGTTCACTCAGTTACAACTGTCAATCATGCCAGCGTTACTAGAACAGAGGTAATGAATGATCTGTCAGTTGTAGCGTTGCCGGGGGGAGAGTCGCCGGGGCACGGGGCTGGGCTTAGCGCGCCGCCAGCCGCGAGGAGTCGTTCGTCAGTTCCAACCCACGACGCTTTGGCCCAATGCCCAGCTTAACTCATTTGCATCGTTCCCACCAACGATACACCCGCTGATCAATGGATGCTACTTTTTTCTCTCTTTTACTATTTTCTTTCTTTTAGCTAGTGAGATTTTCAGAGTTGTTTTGGTATTCTTAAAACTATAATATCAGTTGCAAGACCAGGCTAAACACGAGTGAAATGTACAAAACTTTGTATAGTCTTCATAGCCTAGCCTGCCTGTAGAGAGAAAAGAGACAAGTTATCTGGGACAGTCCCACTTCAAAAACAGAGGGGAGAAACACGAGTTGCAATAGTGTTGTCAGAATCACAGGAAATATCCGCCACGACTTTTTCTCCCTCTTCTTTCAATGTTTACTATTTTCTTTTACGCACCTTCTCATTATGATGTACGGCTATTATTACTCGCTTCTGTCCATATAACCATTTATAATCCTTATTGGGGGTCATAAATCAATTGCTTCCAGAAATCCTCAATACGTATATAATATAACCGAAATATCACAAAGTCAACTCCTTGTCATATAGGATATTGGAAGCTCAGTGTTGTAAAACCATAAAATCATCCCCAAGCCCCATATACAACAATTCATCGCACTGTGGTGGTCGCCCTATTAGCAACTCGTCCGATAGCAATAACCATTATCGTCATCTAATAACAATCACACTCTCATAAATCTCTGCAAATATTTTCCAATAATAATACAAATCTGTAAAGAACAATAACTATTAAGAATTAATGGTATTCTAAATGTAATAGGTAATAAATATTTTAACATGTGCTCTATTCAGTATGGTATCCAGTGGTATCCTGTAAAAGTACAGTCATGTACCGGTTATGTTTATACTTTGTTTTTCTCGTTCTAATAACTTATAACAATTATGATTAAGTTAATATTTTGTGGTCTATCTTTATTTAGCATAAACTTATATTAATTTTTTTTTAATTACATATTTCACCATTAATTTCAATTTTTATAAAAAAGTTTAAATTAATGGCTTTGCTAAAAAAAAACTCACATTTACGGGGTAATACCGTATACACACAGTTCATCAACAGCCTAAATACTGTTACGATACCGGTAGACGGGTATTTTCTCTGACTTCTCTATTTTGAGTATTGAAAGCCGACTTTCTGATGCAATGATTAGTGCCTGTCGTTTAATTAAAATAAATAGGTCTACTCTATTTGTCATATTATGACTGGTGCAAAAATACCTAATGCAGTCAGCAACGGCGGGGGTGCTATGGTTGGCACGTGGCGCACAATTTCAGTGTCATTCAAACAAAGGCAGCGAAATGAAAATCCAGTCCATAATATAAACATTATATCATATCTTTAGATTTTGTTTGCAAACAATGACGAGGCAAGTTTGGTAGAAGAAAAATATACGTACTGTATCGGCCATGAACCAAGATCACGGTTTTTTTAAATACAAGTGTAAGTTGCAGACACATCGGATATGCATATGTTCCAGTTTTTTTTATAATCAGCTCCTCTCATCGTTGCTGGAAAGACTTTTGTGCCCCATTCTTTTAGCTCTGAATTCACCTCTGATGCAGAAAATATTTCCCCTATAAACTATTTTCAAAAGGGAGAAGGTCTCGCATCGCCGTATCCCTACAAAACATCTCGCATCCAAAGGGGAAAAGAATAATTCATTGTGTTGGAGTTTCTTTTCGACCGATCGGAAACGTAAACATCAAACCGGTTGGGTTTTACGCATGTTTAAAAGTCACCACCTGTATCCTTTGTGCTTACAGGGCCTTAATCCGAATATACATTTAATACCAGTGTTGTGACTTTTAAAGAAATACGCTTCATTTCTCATATTATAGAGAAATGGTTTTAGCATTCTTATAAAGGAAGGGAAAAGGATTTCTCGCGATCCAAAAAGTGTCAGAAAAAAATATAAGAAAAGAATACCTGAACGAGTCGTTTGCTTGCAATATGGACAATAATGTTTATCGGGTGTTTAATAAGATGGAGGAGAGTTTTTATATAAACAAGATAAATAAGTGGAAGTTGTTGCTAGTAATTAATGAATAGGATTTTGACAGCATAACATATCCGTATGCAGTGTATATACGAGAAGTGTAATTGTATATTGTGTAAAAAGCTCTCTTCAGTGTCTTGCATGGAATGATAAACTTATTATTTGCACCTGGCTCCCAAGACGCAAGTCTACTTATGCCATTGTTTATTTTGTTACGTACAACCAGAAATTAATATAATTCTGTTTAAAAAAATTGAAGGAAGTATTTGCTTTGAAAAAAGTATGCTATTTTTTTATCCCACATATAGAGCAGCAAACACAAGCCACAGCAAAAAATAACAACCTGCTGTAGTAGACAGAAAAAAAATCAGTATTTTTGTGAATATATTTTTTGCTCTGTAGCATGCTGTT
This sequence comes from Symphylella vulgaris, assembly GCA_034698405.1. NCBI lineage: Eukaryota > Metazoa > Arthropoda > Symphyla > Scolopendrellidae > Symphylella > Symphylella vulgaris. Next base: position 4,612 of record JAQGBM010000436.1, on the reverse strand, counting down.
TGGTTTTGATATATGGAAATCAGTTGCTCGGTCGAAACAGAATCTGCAATATTGTCCTGACCAACATCAAGGGACATTGAGGGGGAGAAAAGAGAAAAGAGTCTGGTTCCTGAAATCCATGATACCTATTGCAAATTACCATAATCGACACAATGCTTTCCAAACACGTGCTTCAATGAAACTGTAGAAAGAAGAAGAAGAAAAAACAGAGTATACGCCATGTGTTGTATGGAACATTTGACGTGTGATGGTCGATATCCATTTGGGAGTTACGAATTTCCATTGGGATGTCTAACATGACGTCAGCATTCATCACAAAGACAATATATAACTTTTAAGAGAAAAAAATGTTATTGGCATCTTGATTTCCTTGATCGCTCTAGACTTAAAGCTTCTTTTTTGGCAGTAATACTTTTATGTGCAGTTTGGTGTTTATGCTGCTGGAACTTCAGCCACAAAAGTGTCCCAAAGGGATGTAATCACTGAGCACTTAGTTTGGCAATTTTCCATATGACAGCAATAATTTTGGCTACCGAATGAAGCCTGCTGTGGAAGGTTTGTTTATGTTTTGACTATTCCCGTGGCCCTTACGTAAGTGTTACTGAATGTAAACAAGCACATGCAGCAAATGTATATATATATCTGTAGGCAATACCTACATGGGAAGAAAAAAAATTGCTGAATAAAGGGACATCTAAGTTGGAAGCGACTTTCTTTTGACATATTTTTACATTTATTAGATAAAATTTGCAGTAAATATTAAAACACTGATCTATTACGTTAGTATGCAAATTTCAAATTGGCATAAGAGTTTATACTGTATACCTTTTGGCTTGGAAGTTCAGATGAGTCCAGCATATTAATCATAGCCTATAATCGAAATCTCGTATCGAATGTCGTCTATCAGTGCCTTTTCTCGGAATGTGTCTAGAAATGAATTTTATACACTCACAAAGTCATTCAAGCAAACGAGGGGAATAACGCATTTTGTCAAACTGCATTCAATGATGTGCTCATATGGGTGTAAAAATTATTTATGTGCCATGGGCATTCCTAACCATTTAAGTCACACTAAATTACACGGTGTGTTAAAATGCATCTGTAATAAAATAAATAGGAGTGCTGTACTCTCTTAATTTCTTTATTACCGTACTTTCACTTTTGTCTTTAAAAATGGTGTAAATTATTCTTAGCTGCAGAAATGTTGGATATTATATAGCTATTGAGAGATTACATCGCTTCAACACATCTCAAAACTATGATATGAGGGTGGTCTTCGTGTCAGAAACATGCAGAAAGAGAAGTTATATGGCTTTTAGGTCCGTGCCTTTTTTTCACTCCATAGATACCCGTGCCCTGCAAGTGATCCCGCACATATTATGTCCCCTGAAGAACATAAATACGGCAACATTTTATGCTTGTCCTCCCACTTCCCTTCCTTTAAAGTGCAAAATTATTTGCATATATGGAACTCTATTGCAACGGTTCATAATACTGTAGAAAAATGACCGAGTTTAAAAAGCATAATGTGACAAGATGTTTTATTCAGCCCATTAACAAAACATAAATCAACGTACGCAGGCTGTAAAAGTCTACAATCCCCTTAATAATGTTAACTGTAAGAGGAACCATAACTTACTTAACCGATATATCTGACGAAAGTTACGGTAGCAAATATTGTAGCAAAAATAAAAAAATTGAAAAAAATATGCGGGAGTTTCTTACTTTACGATGGCATCATTGCAAAACAAAAATTAGAAGAAAAAAGTAGCGACCTTGCGTATAAAGTGTCCAGAATGGGAACGAATGCGCCGGTAGAGAGAAACCACACCCCCATCCGTCATGCGCCGTCGGTTGGCTAGAATGTTTGTGATCGGAGCCACCTGGAGACGCCTTTGCTTCCGCCTCCAGAACCACCCAGCTGTCACCGTTGAAGATAATAAATGTTTCTTTAGGCCCGGCCCGTAGAGTTTTCCTACTGAATACCGTTGTCCCCGAACGCCATGACAAACTGCAGTTCCGATACCTTATGGTTATAGTTGTTTCTCGGTTCCAATTTTGTTATTTTTCGCCCCTTTTCACTCGCGCTCCCCGTTGTACGTCGAATGCCTCCTCTCCGTTTTCTCTCTCTCACACTTCTTTGAATCGATTGTGAAACTTGTGAGTCTAAAAACTTCAACTTTAACCCCAAAAGTTTGTTCGCCGAAATGTACAAAAATCCAACACAAAACTATGGGAAAAAAACAAAGCAGAAGTAAAAAAAAATCACTATGTGTGTGACGATGAAAATGTGTTCTTTATAAAGACTACAGTATTATTGTCAGAATGGACAAAAAGAACGAGTATTAGGCCAGTGTTATACTTGGTGTGACTGTGTTTTGTTGTTATTAAACATGTTCAAAATGTTCTGATGAGCTAATTCAAGCGGATCCAATGGTAAAATTTTGTTAATTCTTTCGTAAATTATGTCTATTTTGTGTTTAATTATCTAAATTGGTTAAAAATAATTAATAGTTAGGGCAAGTTAGTATGTTGCAGTATTCTTTTAGCATGCATGATAGGGCCTATTACCCTATTTGGCGGTATATGCCTATTGGTATACGATAGGTACAGTTATATGTAGATTGTAGCCTATTATGAAAAAAAATAATAAGTTTGAACAATCTCATTATATAGGAAAAAAAAAAAATTTTGTAATGTATTGCAGTTCACAATGGGAAATGCATGGTTTGCCTATTTATATTCAGACCAAGTTCGAGGTCCTGTGGCCCTCGTGTAAACAATATTATTCTAGCTTGTTGCCTGTGCTGTGTGTATGTAGTCACTCACCCCATAAGCCTATTTATATCCCATATCAGACTATCAATTTTCATGCACAAACTATGAAGGATACTGCAATAAACTGACCCTAGCTAATTTCGGAAATCAATATCTAACCCTCTTATATCACCGTGATATGGATAGGTATTTAATATTTTATTGGTTACAAAATTATAAAGTTTTCTAAGCAGATGTTTAAACTTAAAACAATAAAGTTTGTTAACTGTCTTTTCCTCTCATTTAATGGTACCGGTAACATTATAATGTTTTTCTCAATTAAATTTAAATATAAACAGACTTATACTCAAACATTTTATCTAACATAAAAATGTTCAATGAATAGGCTGCGTAAATGTATTTATTTTTATTGAAACAAAAGAGATACATTTGAAATCTTGCACACCAAATCAAAATGTATTTTTATCTTAGAATATTTTTATTACAGGCCTAAAAAAAAATTATAGCCTATTAATTAAAGACATGCAGTTTAAATTTACCGCGGGTACTTATAATATTGAATGACTGAAAAAGTGCTAATGAAAAAAATCATGAAATATAGAATTGCTGGTATTAAATTTTAAAATGGTAATTCAGTACCGGGTAATAATAAAACAAAAAGAAATTAAAGTAATTAACTAATTATACTTCAAGCTAAATTACATTAATTAAAAATATTTAAAATTATTTAATTAAAATAATGAATTAGGCTACTTACCGGTTAATAGTCTGTTATAACTTTGGTCTATACTCTTTATATTCTTACATATAATATTAAGTTCTATATACAAACGCATATATAGCATTAAAATATTATAAAAATTATTTTATTATTTTATAACATTAATTTTACAAACAACGTAAAATTATTATTGTTCGATTTTGAAATCAGCTATATAGAACCTATATATATTATTTAAACATGCATCTGACAATAAACCTACCGGGTACCGTATAACTTGTTATATATATATAGTGCAAAAAAAAAGTATATAAAGCATCATTTAAAACCAGCATTAATGTTGTGGATAGTACAAACATTTTCAATGGCAAATTTGGTTTTAGATTGCTTTCGTTAATTAATACCTGGTTTTTCGTGAAAAACTATAAAGTGTTTTACGGATGTTGGATATTGTCTCTATATCGAGCCACTTTAACGAAATTTAAAAATATGTTTTGAATTGTTTCATTTTAACTTATACTTGTAAACTGTGAAAAAGCGTCTGTTTACGACGCTTTTTTACAGTTTAAAAGTAAGTTAAAATAAAACAATTCAAAACATATTTTTAAATTTCGTTATAGAGTATCTCGATAGAGACAATATCCAATATCAGTAAAACACTTTAGTTTTTCACGAAAGACCGCATCCAGGTATATATTAACGAAAACAGTCTAAAACCAAATTTGCCATTGAAACGTATATAGCCTATACACACCATTATTAATAATTATGACTGAAAAATATTGGCTTTCATCCAGGGGTTTATATAGCATGATTAATTCTTCTGTATATATATTTGGTTCGTAAATTCCGAACAAAAATCGCTTATATAACAACAGTTATATAACAATTTGATTAAAATAATTTTATGCAAATTAAAATATTTTTTATGCATTTGTGTATGCAAATTGCTAAAATTGCATTTTATTACTCCACAAAATCCTCTGAATGTGCTGTTAAATGCTAATTTTAATCAACTATAAACTCCTGTTGTCAAAATGGCTTACATTCAAATATGGGGGAAAGAGCTGCATTTAACAGACCTCAACCCCATTGAGAATATACACACATATA
>JAQGBM010000435.1:0-13842 GCA_034698405.1 Symphylella vulgaris | reverse complement strand
GTTTTCCCGGTCCATATTCTTCCAATTCATTTTGGGTTTGTTTTGAAATGAACGTTTACTTTTTTCGAAGCGAGCGTGTTTTGTGGTGTTTCGAATGTTTTGTGTATTTTTAAAAAATAACAGATCATCGAAGAAATACGGTAGTTATACGGCCCGGAAGGTTTCAATGGAATCACAGAAAGTACAAATATTTTAGCACATTAAATTTTTAAAACTGAAATTTTTCAGAAGAATTTACTGTATCTTAAAAAAAATTTACAATTTTCTTGATACTTTCGAATTCACGATCCAACCCCTTCCTTAATTTAACGAACTATTACCCCTTCCTTAATTATTGTATTCCACACCTGATATAATCCAGCCAAAGAACAAACACAGAAATGGAATTCTAAACATGGATAATTTTAAAATCTCCGGAACTATATTGTATTTATCCAGTTCATCTGGAAGAGGAATGTTGGATAGTTTCTTCCTGATACTACATTTTCTCATGCTGTACGTCAACAATTTATTTTCGTTTGATGCTAATATTCTGGAAAATTCATTATTATTGATCTTTGATAGTCAGTACACGGTTTATAAGAAATATTTAAATAAAAAGTTCACTATTATATCATGCATCGCAAAACCGAGAACTATAATATCGGCAATTTTTCAGTCGCAGTTAGGCTCTGAAGTTTCGCCACCTCAAATTTAGATCCTCTATCGTTGAGGATGTAAATTTGAGGTGGCGGAACTTCAGAACCTAACTGCGACTGAAAAAACGCCTATATTGATATTGTTACTAGTCCTAATTGATATTATAGTTTTCGATTTTTCGTTGAATTACAATCTAATAGCCACTCGCACTGAAAGGCTACAATAAAGTACAGCTTTGAGTGAAATGTGTATAATGGTGCGAATGCACGATGCAGAATCTTCTGTTTCTGCACGGACCTGCAAGAGCGGGATTTGTGCAACTTATATGAGTAGAACGTGAAATGTATATGCCAATCCTAATACGGTATATACGTAGCCTATATATGTATATGTATATATACTAATTTATAAAATCTTATTTTTTAAACTAAAATAATCACCTTAAATATAAATATTTAAGGTAATACTCGTAAGTTTATTAAATAAAATTATGCTTGAAAACTTTTGAATTACTTTAATTTGATGTGGGGTCAAATTTGCAAATTTGGCACCACAGTAGGAACCGCATAATATTTTTAACAGTAGACTGCAGGGTTAATATAGAAAACTCACATGTGGTGAATTACGTTTCTGTAAAAACTTCCAAAAGTAAGAGCGATGGTAGTTCGCAATTGTTCGTATGAGTTCTTCGATTGGTAAAATACGATGAAATCAGTGTAGGTTGGATACAGTTCATCACCAATCAGTGCAACAAATTTTTCGTCTGCTCTAATTTTTCTAAATACATTTTTCCAAGAAACCTGTCTTGAGAGTAATTTAAAATTTTCATTCTCAGTTCTTTTTACATCTTCAGTCTTGTTTTTTCCTTCCATTTCGGATATTTCTTTTAGTTCCTTGTACTGTGAATTATTACTTTCCATTATGTATGAATAAGTTTCAGTGTAACCTGTACATGCCCACCAGTATCCGTCATTCTTAATTGCTCGTATTAAATCTTGAATGGAATCAATTGGTAGAGGTTTTCTCGGTGTCGTTAGCATTGTATTGATAGTGCTCATGTATGCCAATTGCAAAATACTGGTCATCAGCAACCATATTCCAATACAAATCAATATGGGGATTGGGTTTTTTGCTGTTGATAAATATGTGTGTGCTGAAATCAGATACAGCTATTAAGGAATAACTTAAATTTACTACATCTGTTTAAAATTACTGATTTACCTTCTGCCAAATTTAAGCTTGTTATTACACTGATAGAAATATTATCAATATTGTCTCTCTGGGGGAAAATCTGTTTTATCAGCAGACAAAGTATAATTACTGAAGTAAATATCATTATGTTGCTGCACATTAATAGTGACCAGATCTGAAAACAAGACATTTTTGATTAAAGTAAGCTGTGTACACGCTAAAAATGACAGTAAATAAGCTGTGTAGCCTAAGTTTTATTCGCTAAAATAAAAACTGAATAAAATCCAAAAACCCGTGGGAAAATAGGCATTTTGTAGTTATCCTCCGAACATGGAAATAAAATTTGAGATAAAAATTGGACCAAGTTAATATAGTTTTGATCTCAAATTTTATGAGCTTAGATCAAATGTGAGTTAAACATTGCCTGCAACCATTGTTTAACTCACGTTTGAGCAAATCTCTTAATAATCCAGCATTATATCTTAGATTTTGACCACTTTTTAACGCATAATCTAGCCATTTTTACAAAGATTTGTCGTCCGATCGGGTATCAAAATGATAGCCTAATTCCGCCAATTAGGGCAAATAATATAAGGGTGAGAGAGGAGTGAAGAGTTCTAAAAATAATTCTTAGTAACTTATTAAGATGCTAACTAATAAGGATTGACCATTGCACTGGTAAGTTAAGTTAGTTTGGACACATTACATTATTTTTGACCAAAGATCTATCGGATATAATTAACAGTACCTTTTTTTCAAATGGCATGAGGATACTAAATTCCGGATATGAAAAGGTCGGCCTTTTGCTGATTAAACGGATACTGTAGGTTTCTGTACAGGATGGAATTCTTAATATATCGAACTGTGTTGCCATGTTTAAGGTTAACGGAATGGGAAGTAAAATATCTAAATCCGCTAACTGAAAAAAGTCATTCAGAATTAATAATATTGCACATTGCTATTAAATTAACAATAGGCTATATTTTTTTTTAATATTGTTAATTTTCATTTTATTAACTTACAGTTAAAAAATTTGCTGTCAGCTCCGTCCCAGAGGTTAAGACTTTCAACCTGAAACAAATTAGCAGCAATATTAATGTAAGTTAACTTAACATAATTTACCATAATTGAAATTTTGCATAGTGATTTAGCATAATTTTAAATTATAGTCATGCTCAGAATATACGGTAAGATGTGCACCCTTCTTTTCCCCCTTCGAAATAATAGACCGATGTCAGATGAGAAAATGTCTACAAATATGGTGTGCTTAATGTGCTTGAACAAAGTAGAGAAAATTATCCATACCGGAAATAGATAACTGTACAAAAGCACACCATATTATTTGTAGACACTTGCTCATCTGACATCGCTCTATTATTACGATCATTATCTTCCACGCGCCGTGCACCTATTTTAGCTATGAGTAGTGTTCGAAATTTCCCGGGAAATTACAAAATGGAAAATTTCCGGGAAATTTCAGGAAATTGGAAAATTTGGGCAACTATCAAAATAAAATTTTCCATAAATGTAGAAATATTTTACAAAAAAGTACCTGCCATTTTTTTATAAATTTTTCGCATTCGTATTACGGAGTAATAAATTTCACTTGTGCTGTGCCACAATTGAACATTATTGAGATGTATCATAATACGGAAGGTTAATAAAAAAAATGTCTGGTAATTGTTTTAGTTTTGGAAAATTTCCTGAAATTTTCCGGAATATTTCCCGGGCAATTACGTTCAAAATTCCTGAGAAATTTTCCGGACTTCGTTCCGTAGCTAAGATGAAAAGGAATGAAAACAACAAACTTCGACATGACGTTTTTGTAATCTTTATTAGCCTACTGAATATTTTTTTATATATGTTAATTATTGAAGTGAAATAAAGAAGAGTATAGTGTGTGAATTGCACTACGGATTAATTTACATATTTTTACTACAAAACAGACCTATGGTAGGCTATAGCCTATACTTACTTGTAATTTTGCATTTTGTTTATAATCAGTTCAATTACGTTAGGAATAAAGATTGATGAATAACAACTATGTTCATCTGTTTTCTGTCGTGAATACGTGTAATATGGTAAATTTTATTCCAAAACCAATTTTATAATTATCAATACCAAAAGTCTTAATTAAATTTGGGAACTTACTACAGTACGAAATACGAAAAACTTTCTCTTTGGTTTCCTAAGCTTACAGTACTTTCCTCTGTTTCTATTTTCTTGAATTTGACTGTATAGAGATAGAGCGGACGTCGTCATAAATCTTGTCTTGCAAATTTGATTTTCTATCGGCTTATGAATGAACTTCAATATCATTTGCTGGCATTCCAAGTTTTGTGATTTCTGTTTTATTGTTAATTCTGTTATTATTTTTATCATAGCCAGGATAACACAACAATGACTTGTTTTCAAAATTAAATTAATTATGATTAACGTTTTTAAGACATGTTTACATCACTTTTAGCAGCTGGATTTGTTTGCTAGTTATTGGTAAGAAATCCCAATGAAGCACCTTGTTGTCATTTTTACACACCGAAAAAGTAAGAAAGATCTGATGACTTAATTAACGGTAGGCTACGTACCAAGTGTGAGATTTACTGGCATGAAGTGATAGATCTATCACTTAACCATGTCATAGTTATCTTCTTTAGGGTATAGCCAACGGGATGGAAAAAATTTCGACTAGGTGCTTTACTTGGCTCCGTTTTACGTGGTCCAGATTTAAGCAAAATCAGACAAAAGGCAGCTGCCTAGGGTGGAAAATTTCGGAAAATGTGTCAGATTTGATTAATATTTTTAGCAATTTGAAACTTTCGCGAAATTTATAATAAAAAATACCGTATGTTTAAAAAAGGTTGAAATTTGACTTTTGTTCTAAAAAAAAAAATCCCTGGAAGGGGAGAGGGGGCGCCAAATTTAGCACTGCCTATGGGAGGCAAAAAAGTTAAATCCGGCCCTCTTATCAAACAAATCCTGCTGCAGTAAGTGTTGTACAGTATGTAAATGCGCATTTATACTTACAGAAAAGGTGGATTGCATTTTATACACTTTTGCATTTAAAAACCTTGCAGATCCCTTTTTCCTTTTTAACCTTTCGTAGATTGTGGAATAGTTATTTGAAATGATATGATAAATAAGATGTTTTCTCGTGAAGGAGTTTTCAGTTATCTGCGTTAAGAAATGGATAATGATTAAAGCGTCTGACTCAACGTACTTGTTAAGCCTTTTTTTTTGTTTGTTGCCGCCATTGGGCTGCATGGTTGCCGCACAAGTATGAAATAAGTGATTCGTTCGCAAAGTATTCGTATAGTTTTTTTTATCAGAATAAGTTAAATTAATCATATTTAATTTAGCCTAAAATATGAAATCACTTCAAATAGCCTATAATGAATAAAAAGGGGAAATTAAATGTATTAATAATGTAACACGATAAATCAACGATAAATCACGGCGCTCATCGCAACAAACTACGCGAAAATTGGCAGCCCCCTGCCAGAGAAGTCAGTTCACATCTCTAAGTGGGGCATTTCATTATTTAGTGAGCCTTTATCTTTAAAATGTTTTACCAACGAGTAATATCTTAGCTTGTTATAATGGTTTACAAAATCTTAACGAATTACAATACCTGTTCCAGAATTTGAATTGCATTTTTATCCTTCATTAATATCATAACGTCTGTGTTAATTTCGTGATGAGTCAGATTATTCAATGTTTCATTTATCTATCGAAAAGCATAACGAAAAAAAAAATTAGGAATCTAGCACTTATACCGTACTTTTTGTTCTACGCTCGTTTAGTCGTAGCGAGTTAGTGTAATAATAATGAATTTCAAGTTAGACCGTATATTCTGTTGGTTAAATAGAGATAATGTGGAAATGTTCTTCATAAGTTAGGCCTTAGATTTTTATATCACCAATAATACTTGTTTTGGTTTTTTTTCAGTTTGGACCTCGCTTGTAAGTTGGACTCCGCTAACTTATAGCAGTTGGAATATGTTCGTAAATCACTCGGTAAGTACATTATACAGATAGTAGGTCCGAATTTAGATAACAATATTACTTCGTATAAAAAGAGGGCTAATAGGTACGGTCGGATTCGATAGAACTTTCGATACAATCATGTACGAGATATTTTCGAATCTTTTAATTACACATTTCATCCTTTTCACACATATTAATGTTAATTTCCCTTATAGCCTACATAAATTATTGCACATTATACTTTTTTTTATTACACATTTGAACCAACCTGGAGAAGTGTGTCTTTTGAAAATGTATTAAGTCTGTAAATAGTTGTAAACGGCTTCAGTTTTATCAATTCTCTTTCCACATTCTCTAAAATAGTTATTGAATTATTAATTTTAATTTTTTTTGTCACTCAATTAATAAAAGGTTTAGTAGAGTACCGGACTACCGGTACGAATTCGATCGATATAACTTAGATCATAATTTGATGCAATCAACATTGTTCGACTAACATTCCTTTCTTATGAATATTAATATTGAAAATTATAATATTCCGGAGTATGAAATAATTATATGAAAATTAATATGTATTGTCCAACATTATTACCATAATTTCTACATTATGAAAATAGGTTTGTAAAATTATTCTTACTCAAAGTGTTGTCTGTGAACATAATTAATGTTAACTCATTTTGCAAGTTATTTGTGATTAGAGCTGAAGTATTTTTGCAAAATTCAGCTTCCCTTTTTAGTCCTTCGCCTATAATAGTAATGAAAAATAAATTATTAATACCTTATGTTACGGTACAAACTTTGGGATTTTTCCCAAACCTTGACCAGCCTCTAACTATTATTTTGCTTGATTTTTTTTTTCTTAACTGAAGTTTCAAAATTCCCGAATACTCTTAAGTTAGATCCCGACTGTTGTAATTCCGTGTAACTGCAAAATGTAGGCTAAGTTAAATGAACAAAGAACTTACCTTCAAAGTTTTGAACAAGAGCGAGTTTGCCCCATAAAGATGAGAGAATAATAATTAGTATTTGTAAGGAAATTAAGGTTTTCATTTTTTTTTTATAATTTTGATTTAAAAAAAAAGACACGTCAAGTATTGTATTTCGGTTTTCTTCCATTGATCAAATCGAAAGAAAGAAAAAACGTTACCTACTCTAAAAACCTTTGCTTTAAACGATTTTTTTTTTGTTTTCGTTTTTAATGTTATACCACTTTCTCTATTCCCTATAATATGGAAGACATTGTTAAAAATTTCCAGCATATTGGATTTATATTATCCAATACATAAATTATGAGTGGAAGTTATTAAACGGATTGACTCTGTCTGTATTACGTATTAGGAAACTATACATAAGGTTACAATCACAGGCCCACTCCACCCACTTTTTTGTCAAGCTGTTCAATGGGTTAAATTGCAAGTAGAGCTTCTTCTAAATTTAAGACATAACAGAACATCAGTAAAATAAATACTGCTGTAGTTTCATAATCATGACTGTGTCTGATTGTCTTCATGGCCATGCTGGTTTAAGTCTTCAGGACTTCAACCAGCACAAAACAAAGAAAGAAGAGGAACTCATTGGGTCAATCATCATCATCAATAAGTTGATTTTGCCTTGCAGCGTTCAACTATATCTCCGCTTGGTATCATTGGGTCAAATTTATGAAAAATTTAAGCCAAATTTTGAACTGACTTAAGTATATATATCGTTCGTTTGTGAGAATTTAAGACAATATTTATTAACTTAAATTACGTGAAAGTGTTGCCTCATTCTTAAAAATTACATCATTGTGGTCCTATTCTTACTCTGTTTTCACCCTCAGTTCCGGACATTACTCGACGTCGTATTATGAGAGTGTATAAAACTTTTTTTTTACATTGGGTAGAATAAATAGTTGTGTTGGTCCGTGGTCGAGAGATTAAGAGCAGAATTCTATCCATTATTCTGTTACAGAGGTGACTGATGGGCCTTTTTATAACAAAGTTCTGTAAAATGAAGTATAACGGGGATATTAGGTACTGTAAAATAATAAACTTCATTGAACATTATAAGTCCTTCTGGCAAAGCCACGGGGAAAGAGAAGGGTGGGGCGACCGAGAACGAAGTGGGTGTACAACATCTAAGCTCTCGGCGAAGTACGCCTCGGAATTCCCCCTGAAGATTTGATTCCGGTGGCGGAAGAACGTGACCATTGGAAGACCATCCTGGGGCTGCTGCTGCCGCGACCCGAAAGGAATAAGCGGGTTTGAAAATGGATGGATGGATGGATGAACATTAATTGATTTTATTATCCTTATGAGTATTATATAATAAATACAAAGCTCTAATAATATTATTAAATTAACTTAGGAAAAAAACATGAATACATAATATATAAAATGGTCGAGTGATCATATAATACGAGTGAAGCTCGATATACAAAGTTTCAGTACATATATTTTTAAAGATAATAATATAGGATATTACCAAGAATGAATCTATCCTTGATATTACCGTATATATTTTCATTATTTTAATAACTTAAATAGGATTCCAGGAAAATTTAAAGCTTCCCGAAACTTCATTTCCACTTTGAAATGTTCTGTTGTTCCAGTCGTGATCCTGAGTGTAAGTGTGTCTATTTTTCCCCATTCGAGTTTGAAATCTTTCGTAGAAATTTTTGTGATAATCCTGATTGAAAACATCTCTGTTTTTCCAAATTCGAGATTTTTTGCGCATCTTCGTTTTATTTCCTGTGTGAGTAAATTGAATAAAGAATGAAAATATTAAATAATTTAAAAATATAATAGCCTAGATATTACTTTGATATTATTTTTGTATTTAAAAAAAATGTATATCATATTTAATTTATACAAATTAACCTATAACAATGTGTTACTTATGACCGTGCAAGAATTAGGGTAAACCACCCAATTATTGGCACTTTAAGGATACCGGTACTTAGGTAGACGTTTAGCTTAATTTCCCCATGCAATATGTTGCTTCAGCTTAAAAAAAAAACCTTTTTTATCACCAGATTTTAGAGCAGACATTAAGCTTTCTGAAAATCCGTTTCAAATTGGTTTTTCTACAATATTTATGATGTTATAGTAAAACAAACAAAAAAAGTTGTTAAAAACCCAGTTGTTGGCACCCCTAGTAATTGGCGCTTTCATCAAAACCAACAAAAATACAAAACCCCATGGTTGCCAATAACTGGGGGGGGGGCAATAATAGGACAGTTTACCCTACTTTAATTTTGTTTAATATTTAAAATAACATAACCTAATCATTATTAATGTAAGTTATACCTTTTCGTTTAGGCTTTTGGAATGAGTAGAATAAATATTCAAAAACCAACAATACAGCTATAATAGAAGATTACGTAATAATTTTAATTAAAGTTTATAATTAACAAAATACCTACAATATTTTTATAGACACATTAGGAACCTTTTAATTCCCAATCAGATATCTTTTTATTACGAATGAGTATAATTCGTTTACCTGATCCAGACCAGCCGCATAAAAGATAAAGCATTGGTTTCGTGATCATTTCTAATCTTATAATTTGGGGAACGAATACGTATTTATACAATTCCTCCGAACTTGGAATGTTGGTTCCTCTGCTTAAAGCTATGCCGCATTTCTCCATGTGGTAACGCATTATTTTATTTTGAAAAATAGCATTTTCTCTGGAACGATAATGAAAAAAGTTGTTTTTAAAGCATTTTAAAACATTTTAAAAGAAAAATTAATATTAAAATTTATTAACCTACATTCTGTGAAGTTCTTCTCCATAGTGACTTCCAAAACAGATACCGATGCCATCACCCCTCTCTCCGTAATACGTCTTCGATTTGTGGTATATTTTAAAATTAATTAGAGGAAAGACCCCTTCATCCACGAATGCAACGAACGTTTCGTCATCTCTAATCTTTTTGAATATAGAATTCCAGAAAAGGTATCTTGACATCATATTAAATGTTTCATTTGATGTTCTATTGTTCAGATCGTGGGTTGCTATTTTCGAATCCATATCGGACATATTTTTCAGTTCTAAGTATTCCAAATTTTTTTCAGAAACGTATGCATCAATATTGAGGTAATTGAAGGTCGCCCACCAGTATCCTTTGTTTTTAATTGCATCGATTAAATCTCTAATGGTATCGATTTTGGGCGGAATGTTTGGTGTACTCAGCATTGTATTGACAATGCCCGTGTAAGCCCATTGCAAAAGACTTATAGTCAGTAGCCAAACTCCGATGCAAAGCAAAACTTGGTCTGATTTTCCACTTCGTGTTAGAGATTTTTGACCTAAAATTAGTAATTTTTAAAGTGAATTAATGTAACATGACCAAAACTAGTATGTAGTTATGGCACCCACTGTCTCTGTTTTTAAGAATAATTTATGGAATTTGCTCAAGAATGAGGCCTTTATGACCAAAATACCTCCTCCTTATCATCATATAGACTAGTCACTAATTTGATATGTTTTTGCCATTTAGACCAGGGATAGACTACAAAAGGGGGTAAGGACATGCCATTCTGAACCTCTCATAGAGGAAAACTGTGTCTAAACTGACCTAATCAGTTCTTTTATTTTTTAAATTATTAATTCAGCTTATAAACACCAAAACTTCGTGTTCATATCTTAGAAATGTATCAATATAATGTATTATATCATTTCAAACAAGGATAAATTGATTATATTGAGTTTATTCTTGATTTTAAGTTTAGACACGGAATGGCTTCTAATCACGACGTGGCCTTACCCCCTTTTGTAGTCTATCCCTGATTTAGACTACTTAATTATTTTGCATTTTTATGTTGCTTGTTTATATTGTTATCTAAGTTTTATATTCTATAATGTTTATATTTGGCTACTCGCTGCCTGCACTATTTTTGTACAATTTTGCCTTTGATTATATAGCACTATTTACATTTGTTATGAGAATTTTTGTATTTTGTAATTCTCTTTCTTTGAATAAATAAACATTTCCCTTATTATTGTGTATAATGTTCCCCTTTCATGATGTATTTAGAATTTTTTGAAAATTCCACTCCAGAGGCGCAAAAAAAGCCTTTTTTAAAGTATAGTTTGACTTCATCACCATTGAAATTTGGTTTCCCGAGAGTTAACCGTGGCAATATCGCATAAAAATAGCAAGCACAGACACTCTGATACAACCAGTTGACAGAGTTATAAATTCAGGGGACCGAATTTTCAATTCATTATGAAGTATTTGACGTCACACCGTACTTTTTTTAAAGGTGTTTTTTTTTTGCTTTGAATTGGAATATAAAACAATGTAAAATGCATCATGAAAAGGGGGTTCATTGTGTACACATAATTTTTCTTCCCTTGCTACAAAAAGCCTTTAAACTTATTATTCACAACCCGTGTAAGAATTTCAAGGTCTCTGATAACTGCTGATAATGATTTAAATTTTATAACATTACCTTCACCCAAATTGATAGAGGCAATTACGGCAATGGAAATATGCTGTTCTGAAGTCAGATTTGCAGTGGGTATAAACAACTTATTTTTAAGCAAACTAAGTATTAATACTACGATGAAAATAATTACATTGCAGCTCATTACATAATACCATGTCTGAAAATGAATGGAATGGATATAATTATTGTTATTTCTGATCATTTTTCTAATAATTACTCTTCTAAAAACATAAAAAAATCCTAATTATTTTACCTCTTTGTCGAATGGCATTAAAATGCTGAACTCTGGAGATAGAGATACTGGTGTCTGGCTGAATAAATGATGTCGGTAATTGTTTATGTAGATAGGGAATGCAATTATATCGACATTTTCTGTTTTGTCAAGAGTATAAGGCATTGGAAATGCGGCATCCAAATCGCTTATCTAGAAACGTGAAATGCAACAAATAGTAAGTCGGATAAGTAGTACCCCTAAGCCGCCGCCATCAGCCGCCGCCGCCATCAGCCGCCGCCGCTGGAAATTTTGCTCAAGCCATATTCTCGCCGAAGAATATTCGACTATTATTCGGCTAACCGATTCCCGGCCGCCGAAATAAATTTCGACCGAAAAAAATATAATTAGGCCTAATTGATATATTTTGGGAGTTTTCACGAGCATAAATTTTCTCCTCAAGTATCTCTAGACTCCATATTATAGCCAATTTTGAATGGATATGATTTTCTATTTTGCCTAAGCTTATATGCATTGAGCTTTGATCGAACTGTCAATTTCAAAAGTCGAAGAGAGGCATGAATAAAGATAGCCCTTGAATTTTGGATGGACCAAGACCAACGAACTAAGTTATTATTTCCCAACTAGGAAAAATTGGCAAGAATTACCGTAGTGTAACCGCATAGAGACTAAATTATGACAACAGGACTTATTTCAAATGGGTACACTAGATCGATAAAGAAAAAATGAAGAGGATAATTATCTTTTATCCACAATAATTAGCCAGTTTCGATGCCTTTCTCCCATTTTATAAAAATTCGCCAATAAATTGACTAACAATAGTCAATTTATTGGCGAATCCACCGCGGCGAATTATCCGGCTCTTAAATGAAGTCAGTTGTGGACTGTGTTTAATTGATTATTTAATAAGTTAAAAGTTTTAAAGGACAATTTCTTTTACGGCGGCGAATTATCCGGCGGTGAATTCATAGCGGCGAATTATCCCGCGGCGAATTATCCTACAATCCTTAATTTGTGTAGCCTACTGTATAAAAAAAAAGTCTAAAGATCTTACACTTACAGTTAAGAATTTTGCAGTAAGGTCCGTTAATCCTCTTAACACTGTTTGTCTACAATTAAAAGTTTAAAAATTAATTGATAACTGATGTAGGGTTAGGAAGCTTAGGATGTTCATGCAATTGCATAAAACATTATGCAACATTTTTCTTACTTGTATCCTATTTTATTTCCAATCATTAATTTTATGTTGGGTATGTAGGACTTTGCGAAGCAGTTGCTCTCATCATCTTCAGCCTGGAAATATGAATAAAATAATTATAGTCAGCCGGATTACCCAATAGGCTCCGTGCCTAGAGCCCGACCATGCCGGTGGTCCCCGACCGTGTCTAGAGAGGGCCTTAAAATGCACCAAATTTCAAAATTACAAAAATTTCTGGGGGTTTTACCCCCGGACCCCCGCGAATTGAATATTATGATATATTTTTAAAGTACTTGCGTCATTTACAACTATTTTAAAGCGTCGTAACTGTTTACGGCGTTTTTTCGAAGTTTAAAAGTTATTTACCATTGAACCGTTTGTACTACACAACCTTAAGTTAAAAAAACAAGATAGGATTCTTTATAACTTACTACTGTCTGAAAAATATAAGACTTTCTCTTAGGTGTTTTAAGATTATAATTTCTGAGTCCATCTCTACTTCTTTTCATGTTATGGTAAAGAGAAAGCACCGGAGTTGTCACAAATCTAGTGTTGCAGAATTGATTTTCAATTGGAATATGACTAAACTTCTGTTCTACTTCTATGCATGATTCCTGCTTTTAAAAATAAGGCACTTTTAAACTTATTTATTTATTTATTCTATTTTCAACTCAAGCCTATTATAGTACGCCACCTATCGGGTGAGCCAGAAGAAAAAAAAAAAAAGAAAAAAAAAATAGGGATGGCTTCTATTGAGAGCAATCACAATTCTGTCATTTATTTTAAGAGCGCTTTATCCAGGGATTTTCCCTATGGGGTTTTCCATTGATCGTATTTGTGCAACTATGTGAAAAATACTCATCCGATTTACATACACTTTTTTAAAATTTGTTGATAACTTAATTGGCGAGAATATTCTTTTATTTTAAAGGTAAACAGAAAATTTTCGAACGTTGACTTTACAAATTAATTTTAAACAAAATAAGTCAAATTTAACAAAATAAATATGGTAATACTCTCACTAATTAAATTATGAACAAAAAAAAATTAATGATAATCGGTTGAGTATTTTTCACATAGTTGCACAAATACGAAAACGTTCGATTTTGGCTATTTTGCTCACCAGCTTTGTTCCAGTAGAAATTTCCAAGAAATGTTTATCA